>VXAL01009684.1:31565-43416 GCA_013399475.1 Chauna torquata | reverse complement strand
CCCCCCCCCCCCCCCACCGCAAGCTAAAAGGACCAGAGCTCCTGCTGGGAATACCTTGCTTACAGCTGCAATGAACAGTAGGAGACCACTCTTAAAAACAAACAAACAAAAACCAACCAAACCAAAACCACTCTGAGTATTTCTGCTGATACCTCAATAGGGATTGCTAACTTTCTGGTATTTCTGATAATGTCTGTCTTGTCTTTGCATCTGCAGCAAATGGGAGCTCAGATCTAGCAAAAATTTGTCTCCAGGTCTGTATACTTAAGGCAACTTCCTTTGTGAATAGTGAGCTCTGTTGTTACTTAATGCAAGCTGTGTTATCACCTCATCTACTGTTCTTCCTTCTGTTAGGCAAATTTTCTGTTTATTATATCTACCACAGTAATGTTTATAGGCCTTAGTCAAGAACTTGGGCCTCATGGTATCTGAAAATAATAATTACTATTAGTTTCCTTTTTTAGCTTGTCTTCTTAAGGAAACAAGGGTTATGCTGTCATGTTGTTTGTCTGGCAGGCTGTTTCAAATAACTTTGGAATCTTTTAATTAATTTCAATCAAAGTTTTCTGTGGGAGTTCTACCAAGTTTGTGGAAATTGGTTACTGGCAAGATGAGAAGGTGATGTAAATTAGGGTTCCTGCTGCAAGGAAGACTGTTTTGTGAGCTGAAGTTACGTAGTTTCTGGGAGCAGGCATGTGCTGGCTGGTCAAACAGCATAAATATAGCTCTTGTGATGCCTCTTCCCTATTCAGTAATTAGGAAATACGGGAGGGAGGTGGCTGCACTGTGTCCTCATTTTGAACAAGAATGCAAGAGGGGAGGGAGGTCGCAAATAGCATAGAGGAAGACTTGTATATATTGAGTGGGGATTTGGGAAACAGTCTTCATTAGCTCCGCTGCTCTCAAATTAACTAGATTTATTTTTTAGTGTACTTCGGAGTGCAGATATTCACTAGGATTTTAATGGGAGTCCTAAGGAGGACTAGGAAAATCCATGGGAAATCCTCGAAGTGGTGATGATGACTTTCAGGACAAGTGTTGGTAATATCATTTGTGTATGATACACAAGTAGATCATTTGAATTTGTGCACATTTTATAATTCTCATACATATTTCTTTGCACTGGAGGTGTTTAACAACCATCCGTGTCCATTTGCATTAGTTTTGGGGGAGATTTTTTTTTGCATGTGTCAATTCCCAGCTCCTTATTTTCATTCTGAGGTTCCATTTAATCATTTATAAAGTCAGATGAAACTATGTCAAAGCTAGATAACTTTTTCCAAATCTGTAATAAAAATCATGAGTGTCATATGTTTAAGTAGGAGATTAACATGAATAAATGCACCCTAGAGAACTTTTCATATTTTTTTCCTTTTCTCTATCTTTGGGTCCCAGAGAAACCCAGTTTGGATATCACAGATGCTTTACATTGACTTGGTTAACTGGGTAATGTGACCAAGAAGTAAGACACTCTCCTTTGATTTGGTTTCTTTTTTCTTTATTTATTTACTTATTTAGCAATTTAATGTTAGACTAGTGTCCTGGCTGAACTCCAGCTCCTGGACAAATTCCAGCTCAACTAATTGCATTCTATCTAATGAAATTCCCTGTCTGGCATTAATTGGAAAAGCTATTCTTCACTTCCTGTCCTAACCTAGTATAAAATGTTGCTGTGTGGTATAGGTTACTATGATCAATCGTGGAAACGGCTGCCTTTCTATAGATAAATACATACACACTGGGGGAGTTTAGGAACAAAGCAGCTAGTCAGATATGTCCCACTGCCATCTTCTGTGATGCATTACCTGTAAAGCACGAGTATTGCCCTCTTTCAAAATAAATTTATTCCTAATCAAGGATTAGTAATTACACTCTTCTCTGGTGGCCAGAAACCTGGAAAAGAAAGAGGATATAAACTTTAATTCTACTAACAGGTATTAGAAGTATTTTTAGCTGGAGTAGCAAAGATCCAGAGTAAAAAGTTCTGGATTTGCTTTACAATGTCATAGGAAGACTGTTCAGGTACGGCCCATACTTATGCAACTGGCCACTTTTATTATTGTAGCTTTGTGGGGAAAGAGGAAACCTTACACAAAGTAAATCAAGTGAGAATTCTTTGCTACTGTTTTTTGAAAAATTAAATCAGATTTCTCTAATCTCAAGTGGTATTTACAATATGAATTTTCTATATATATTCAGCCTGTTAGCATCCAGTATAATTAAAACTAGAAAACCTGTTTCTGGTATTGTTTAGTGTTTACACACCCCCATAAATTCTTGGGATTTTTGGCCATATTGGCTGCCTATTCTGAGTATGCCTTCCTGGAGCTACATGCTGAATTTAAACATGCAACCTTAGCTATTGAGAACATCTTCTTCAAGCTTACTTTGTTTTGCAAGGCATGCTGAGATCTACATATGAAGACAAATTTGAAGAAAATTGATTTAATAACATACACAATTAAAATGTGCAAGCTCTGGGACCATTTTGCTGATGTATATGGATATACTTGGATACATAGAAGTATCATCTTTCAACTTTCCTGACATCTTTCAATGTTATCATTGCTGTTGGACTGGAGGCCAGTATATGGCAAAAGAGCTAATTATACCATATGTCTATGTGTTATGTTTCACAGATTTGAAAAATCACATGAGCTAATTTGATGACCATCCACAGGCCTCAAAACCTCACTCAAAGTTCTGCCATTACAGTAATGTCAGTTTGGGCGAGAGACTCAAAGTCCAATTTAGAGAATTCTATGAGATAAGCAAATTTACTACAATCCTACTCTCCCATTTATGAGTCACTTTATTGTTAAGAATATGCACTTTGTTTCTGAGTTGAATTGGTATAGCTTGATATTGTAATGATTGTCTTGTTACACCAAGGTCTTGCTGCCTATCAAGATCATCTGACACCAGAAATTTCTTTCCCATATTCAGCCTTCTAGATCAATGTGTTCCTCACAGTAAGGGAGG
Source organism: Chauna torquata (assembly GCA_013399475.1). Classification (NCBI taxonomy): domain Eukaryota; kingdom Metazoa; phylum Chordata; class Aves; order Anseriformes; family Anhimidae; genus Chauna; species Chauna torquata. Next base: position 40,434 of record VXAL01009684.1, on the reverse strand, counting down.
AAGTACACAATTGCATTGCTTAAAGATGAAGGTCATCCATGCTGATAATCATTTCACCTTTCCACAGGTCTTCTGCAGGCATATATTTAAACCAGACCTCTGACTAAGAGACTTCAAATCTAGAAAGCTGCAAGATCCACAGATTTGGCACTTCAGAAGTTCCAGAGTGACTCAGGAGCCTAAATCCTATTTTTAAAGTGGTAGGTCAATGGTTAAATAACTACACAGTTTATAAAGTTCTTGAGGAGCTTTTGAAAGAGGGTTTGATCTTCTAACTCACTGGGACATGTTTGATATGTTGCTGTTAATTGCAGTTTTGTTAGTACTCAACAAATTATTTCTCTGTGCTTCCATAAAAATAAAGAACGGAAAGAGCATGGCAAGTCCTGCTGTAAGAGCAGGATAGATTTGGGATGTGAAATCTAGTTAATCCCTTTTTTTACCCACAAAATGCTCTGTTGACACTGCTTCTGAGATATGGTGAGCATGTTCTTCTTGTTAATGAACTAGAAAATAGGGCTGAAAAACTTTCTGTGTATTGTTCACTGAAAAGAGAATTAACAATACCTGACTAGATACTAGCATGCTTCCCATGATTATACATGTAAACTAGCTGCTAGGAAAATCTAACTTAAAATTTAATTGCACGGGGGAAAAAAAAAAAAGCTAAACAAAAAAACCCCTTTTCTTTGTTCGGAAGAATTTGGAAATTTGTTGTTGAGCCTTGAGTACAGACTGTTGCAGAGTATTAAAATTAGAATTAAATCACAGTCTTAAAATTACGGTAAATTTGGTCAAAAAAAAATTATGGTCAGTAAGACTGACCCTCAGACTTGCCTAATCATGGCTTGTTTTGTACACAATACATACTCTGCTTCTACAGGCTGTGCCTGGCTGTAGATCAAAACTGGAGGTTTTATTGATTAAAAACTCCCTACAGTAGGGATTTAAAAAGTATGCCTTATCTCGTTATCTATTTGAAAGATATAGATTCCTATTATTTGCTGAAGTAAGGGAATGTCAGCTGTATCAAGTTCTTTACACAAGGATGACATGACTAGATGCTCCTTTGAAGATTTGCCTTACTATCTTGGAGGAACAGTCCAGTCAGTTTAGGAGCAGAACTACTGCATCCAGGCACCTCCTTTCCCTGCCCTCTGACTAGCATTGAGCTGGTTCTGCACCACTGGGTAGTTTTTGTTTGTTTTTTTGTTGTTTTTTTCATTTCCAAATAAAATTGAGTTAAATTTTTTTCCAGTTAACAGTCTTCATTTAAACCGCTGCCATCTTTAAGGAGACATTCAGAGATGTATATAGTTCAGAGTTTGGGTACAGCAGCAGAAATGGGTGAAGAATTAGTTTGTCCCATGTGAGACTACTTAGGGGATGTCATATGGAGCAGGCTTACTTAATTTTTATTGAACATGAACCAATTCTGTTAGCCCTAATTGACAAACAGCTGCTTAGTAAAAGTAGCCCTTCTCTATCTTTGCAAACATGTCATAATTTATTTTAATGAATTGTTGGCCGTACACAAATGTTGGACAAATAATGTATGCAAATAAACTGCAGCCAGTGAGTTTGTGAACAGTAACATTAATTTCTCTGCATATTTCTCTTCATATGTTCTGTGCAAGGTACAACCAAGTACTCTTATAGAGGTAAGGCTTTATTAGGAGTTTCCGTGAAATGGAAAGTACAACTAGGGTAGGTAGAATAACCATATCAAAGGAGTGAGTGGGGCTGAGCACCACCTAGCTCAGGACAGAAGGCACAGCAAACAGAGACCACATGCTGGTCCCTTCCAGTTCCCTTGGTCAATTTATGCTGCTGGAAATCTCTCATAAACACTGACTGTTTATAAGGCTTCTTAAAAGCCATTTTTCCTCTCGCCAGCTAGCTGATCATGATCCACTTTTTCTCTGAGTAGACAAGAGCAATTCTGTTTCTGTGGGGACTTACAATTCCAACATTTTTCTCTTCAGAGTCTGTACAAGACAATATTCTCTATTATCTGAAGTTCTCTATTCAGTGTGACTGGACTGGAGGCAGAAGACTTGGGAGCCTTGACTTTAAGAGCTGGCTAGGCTTCTGAGGAATCAGACAGGATTGCTGGCATTAAACCAAACTGTGTCTGGTTAGAAAACCAACTGATAGAAAGATTTCAAAACCTTGCTGAGTGTTAAAATTCTGCAATCCTGCCCAATTTTTGGCAGAAATTTGGTAAAGCTTTTTTTTTTTTTTTTNAGTTATGTTTTGATTTCAACAAGTGAGCAAACTTGTATGTAATTATATATATATACTTAATTTCATTCTTATTTTATTTAGGTTTGGGTAATTACTGGTACCATCCAAGTAGTTAGCACCAAAACCTGTCTACAGAGTTCATCAGTAATAAGGTACTGCATATCTCCCTGGATTTTGGATCCAAAGCTATTGGATTTTGTGAACTATTCATTTTGGCTTTACTCTTATTTATGATTCTGCTCATATTAAAAATCATATATGTTACAGGATATTGTTTCTGCTCTCTTGTTTGAATTTTTTTCTCTTTTGTTGTTTGAAAATGTTCTGACAGTAATTATCTGCTAGTATATGCTTTATGGAAATAAACTGAGAAACCACAAGAGTGTTGTACCCATTGTGCTTTCATCCGTTAGCACAGGGATAAAGGCCTGAACCGCAGTGTAATGCAGATTCAGGGTGACCAGCTTCTCTTTCCACATATAGACTGAACTCCAGAAAGGAAGACTTAGCACAGAAAAAGCACACTCACGTGGAAACACTAATTCTTCTCTCTAAATTCTAAATTCCTCACAAATAGAGATTTAGTTTCTCCCGGTGCATTTTATTCATCGTCCACAAGGGGGTGGTCTGGATGACTAGTAATGTCCTTGTGTAGGTTATAAGCAGCGTGGGGATTTACGTCCATGATGCATGATCCTGGTATGCTTGTTACTAATCAGACTGTTTCAAAAAACCTAGCCTAGCTTATTCAGTGGGATGGGCTTTGGTCCCCTGAAGAACTTGAATGAAGACTTGGTTACACTTTCTATATTAGTAGATTTGTGGTCTTCATTTAGCAGCAGTACCTATGCTAATGTTTTTCCCAATATTGTATTCTGCTCAGCCAAGCACTGTCCAGAAGAGTTAACCCAGAAGACAAACACAGTGTAAACATTCATTTTGAGTTCTTATGATTTGTGAAAGGATGAAATTATGTTGTAAAGTTAATCATTAGAGAAATAAATGCCTGGAGGATCTAAGCTTAATATATTGGGCTTTTCTTTTCACTGAGTCAATATAGATTGACAAGCCTTATTTTCCATTCAAAGAAATGTTAAATGTGTTTACAGATTTCATGAAAGACTCTGAAGACAACATCACTTTAACAACATTTTCTGTCAAAGACTACAATAATAACCTGATTTCTGCTCTCAGTCGTGCTGGAGTAACTATCAGAAATGGTAAAGCATATTGCTTAAATAAAGTAGAATTTGGCCCAGCCATCTTGTAATGCTACAAAAAAAAAAAAAAAAAAAAAAAAAAAAAGAAGGTTGTTTTTTTTTTTTTTAATCTACAGATAGAGGTGACCTTAATTTGAGGTAGACTTGTTGTTTGGGGCTGCCAATTCTCATAGTGTGTCCAGTAGGGCATGCTCTGACATGAGCAAGTACCTACATTGAGCAGAATCATCACAATAAAATATGCGAATATTTTTGGCACAGCATTATGTTATAGCAAATGCTATTGCACCTCCGTGATGTTGCTGAGTGTCCTTGTGGTACAATAATTTTTCCCTTTGTGCTGACATGGATCTCTGTGGAAGTACACAGTGCCCCTGTGAGCTGAGTGGAGGGATAGTGCCCTACTCACTCCATGCTCTGCATTGTACACTGTGTACTTCACACAGCTGCTGGTCTAGGTAACTTATGTTATCCCTCATGTACTTCAAATCATAGAAAGCTATGTGCCTCTTACCTCATATAGCTAAAATATTTGTTTGTAAGATGCCACTGTGTTCTTTTGTAGGCATTTTGCCTTCTTTTAGATTACTAAAACATTATATATTCCAGATCCTCATTTAAATGTAAGAAGAGTATTGGATTCACAAGGTTAAGCTTTAAGAAGTAAGGAGTTGTCACAGTTAATGTTCCATTTGTTGTCCATGTGAGTGAATCATTTGCTTGGGGCCTTATGTTATGTTAACTTATGTTACTAAGTCTGCTGAACTTTAAGTGACCCAATAGTCCACTGATAGTCAACAAGTTATTTAAGAACATACATAACTTTGAGGACATCCTTACTTCTCTTTGAGTTTGATGTGACTCAAGATTTGAAGCCATCAGGAATCGTTATGGAATCATGTATTATTTGTCAAACATTGCATGATACAAACATACAGTTTTTCTTAATAGTCTTGTGAGATATTCTGTATTGTATGGCAAGCAGTGTATTATAAATTACTTTCATGCACTTATTCTGGATCATACAGGATCCAACACATATAATTCTAAGACTGTCACCATAGTTTGTATTGCACCAATTCAGTACAGCCCAGAGCCTACATTTCAGGATGTAGAATTTGAGAACTAGGAACTAGTTCCAGCACTGGTGTTAACTTTCTATGTGAACTTTATCTCACTTTCTTTCTTCCAGGTGAAACGGTAAGACAATATTGTTTTTCTACATACAAGTATGATGTAAGGATGAATTAATTGTTTGGAATGTCCTTTGGGATTGTTTAGTGTTGAACAAATGCAAATTATTAATATTCAATTATTAAATTCTGCTATTACTGTTAGTGATAATAACAGAGTTTATCCTAAAGCAAACAAACGGGAGAGACTGATTTAAAAGTGCATGGATTATTTTAATTTCCAATTTTTCTGACCTTATAGTAGACTTGTGCTTATTTATGTCATCTCAGGCATTTAATGTTTTCTGGAGATTACCTGTTTTGAGTAATCGGATTTGCTTACTTTTGTTGCATGTTTTCAATTTCCAATTTTGTGCAGAAGCGGAAATACAATGTTACAGAGAATGATAATTTTGTACAGATACACTGGTCTTTGTTGTTGTTGTTGTTGTTGTTACATATGTAACCATTGCAAGAAAAAAAAAAAACTCAATTAAAATATCTCTGTTGAGCCTTGAGTAATTAAATGAAGTCTTTAATACTTTGGCACTAGGGATTATTGTTTGCTTGTGTGCTTCAGGGGCAGGTTTGAATATAGAGAACAAACTTTATTGGTAATAGATTCAATTTGCTTAAAAGAAGTCTCTATATCTGACAAGAAGCATTTCTTCAGGCATTCTATATTTACTGCCAGGTAAATACAGCTGTCTGGAATAGCTCCATCTGGTGAGCCACAGTGTACAGCAAAGCCCAACTCTCCGTGTACTGTTAGTTCATTGACACTAACCTGGATCAGCAGAGAAGCCATCACCTCGTGCTTCTGTTATGTGGAGTTCTTAATCTAAAAATATGTATTGCTTGTGAAGACTGCACTGAAGTGATGTAACGGTTTGTTTATGTTGCTTAAGTTGTTTTTTTTTGTTGTTTGTTTGCTTTTGTTGTTGTTTTTTTTTTTAGTTTATTTTCATCCTTTCTTAATGAGAAAAAAAGGCAAAACAGAAAGGTTTTTCTTATTGTATTCCCAGACCAGAACAAATCAGAAATGTCAATATCTTGAAATACATAATCTGATCTTTGAGACCCCAGAGCTTCTCAATAGGCAACACTTCTAAGTGCTGATGCCACCCCGGCCAATGAAGACGTTTATTGATTTAGATTTGTCAATGTTTAATTATGCACCATTACAGAAATATATGATGTCAATGAAAGAGGGCTGTATGAATAAAAAATTCTTTGCAGCAAAGGAACTGCATGCAGAGCAAAGCTTTTAGCTCTGGCTTTTAAAGTTGCACAGTTTTGGTTTTGTTTTTCATGTAAACAATTCTGTCCACAAGAAGGGTACAAATTTGTTTGGGAGGAAGAAATCACACATACAGGAGCACAGCTTCTTGCATTGTGTGCCCAGATGTCTGCTTATGTACAAAGAAATATAAGTGTGATTAAAGACCTGTGATAGTTCTTAGACAAAGGAAAATGTATTCAGGAAGACCTGATGCTGAAGTGATTTGGCTCCCATCAGTGTGACACCACACTGATGACATGGGATTCTTCTGGGAATTAATAAAACCTGAAAGTAACCCCAAAATATGAGTTCTGCACATTATCAAGCATTAAAAGAAATACAAGAGAAAAGAGAAGTAGTTTGTTGTGTTATTTTTCTAGCATAAACAGAATTTCTAATGACTTCACATAGATAATTTTGTATTCATGGGCATTAAAAACACATAGCTGACAGTGGAGATTGCCAAAGTCCATTTACATTAAGTTCACTTTTTCTCAACTATATGCAATATCTTCTTTTGATTGATTTTCCTGGCCTTCACCTCAGTGCTATAATTATCTCTGTAAGAATTACTTCTGCCTTTAGAATGTATGCTATGGGTGCTAGAAGCTTCAAGACCTGCTTAAAAAAACCACCACTTTCAAGGCTTACAAGCCGGATCTCAAGACATGACTGGGGGAGGCTGGGGCAGCAAGGTCGCTTCCCGCAGCAGCTGCAGAGCTGGCTGTGTGAGCCTGATCTGGCTAATGCATAGGTGCTGCGCAGGATCTATGAAAGGGCTGAAAACTTCTGCTGTGAGTGTATGCTGCAGGTCTCCATTTCTCTGTGTCACTCTTTGTTTTCCTCCCTGACTTTTCAGTGTGCAGGGGTTTCTTAACATCAGAGAGAAGCCCAAGCTGCAGTATCCAGATCTGGAGACAAGCATCTTTAAATTATTAATGTATAATTTATCTTTGGTTTTAATAATGGGGGGACAAGAAGGGTAACACTTTGAAAACCCTGTGAGATCTCCAGTTAGTCAGTTAACACTTTTGACTTGCTTCTTCTAAGCCATTACTAATTCAGTGTGTGAAATCTTTGAAAATTATCTAATTGGCGAAAGTTCTCTTGCATTTGACCATTTTCTTTTTGCAAACCATTGATCTGCTGATATATTACAGTCAACCAGCTCAATGCACCATTGAGATATTTTATTGTAATACATTAACAGAGCAATGGTCATTGATTGATAACAGGGGAGCAAAGGAAGATTTCTTCTGTATGTTTTGCTTACAATAAAATATATAAAAAAAGATATGTTGGGCAATATTCTGTTCTCACTCCATTACAAATCCAATACCATTTCATTGGCATCTGTGGGGTTTCTCCAGAATTAAGGTGATTTGGCTGAGAACTGAATTTGTCTTGCATGCACTAACATCCAATCAATATCCTGTTTGCCAGGCACATATTCTAATCTTAGATGCTTTGTTTGTATTTAAATGGAAATCAGATATACAATTATAATTTTGGGGTGTAGAGTGATCTTTACTAGTTTTCAGTGAGTTTGTATTTAAACATGTGTGTGTGTGTGTGTTTTCTTTGAATACTGAATAGGATCAATAAAGGACACACTTTACCTCCTGAAAAAAAAAAAAAAGAACTATTCTCATTCAGATTCATGTCTTAAGCCAACTTTTGCTTCTTTTTTAAGTATATTTTTATAAGGAATGTCTTTGTTTCACAGAGACTTGGTGCCATACTGATTGTATCTCAGCTCTAATCTAAAGGTACCATTTCCACTTGGAAAAGGGAAGGAAAAGGAAAAGAAAGAAAAGAGCATTGCTTAGTCTTTAGGTCTATTGAATCTTTGACGTCTCCGCCAAGTCTGTCAGCACTGGTGCCAGCTGTTGAGTGTGGTGACTTTTATGATATCAACATGATCATTCTATTCAAACCACTACAGGTCAGAATCTCTCTAATCTGAACACATTGGGGCTGTTTTACCACTTGGATTATCAAAGTTCATGCTACTTGCAATGTTATTGATATGCATTCTGGAGGTGTGTGGTTAAGATTTTTTACATGGAAATTAAATCTTTTGGCAAAGAGCAGGTTAAAGGAATAGTGACATTAAAGCCCATGTGGAAATGTATGTTGCAGTGTGGAGGCTTGAATGGCACTGGCAGATTAACTTTTTCTGTCCAAAGCGTTTGGGATTGTGTGTTCATGTCTGGCCTTCCACAGTATTGAACGCATTGGAAACTATGTTCAGTATTGTTTTATTAGTACGAAATCAAATTTTTGTTCAGTGACTTAGGAATCTAAATTTAAAATGTAAAAATGACGAGATATTTGGTGATATCTTAAGTGATATTGAGATTCTAGATTAGACATATCTAAATTGTAGATTTTTTTTAATTATTCTGTTTAAAATAATGCTTTTGCTATATTGTGTTGTTTAGACTAATAGAACAGAAATCATTTACATATCCATGTTAACTCTCAGTTCTCTTAAGATTTTTCAATGCTTTCGTCTTCTGTTGGGTGGTTTTACATTTTCTTTTTGCACCTTTTTTTGGTTTTAGATCTCATTATATCTTAGAACCTCATGGTTATGTTTGGGTTTACAGGGCTTAAGAAGAATGAACTGTATTAAAAACTCTTCACTATAATTCAAAATAGGCTTAAAGGAAACACTTTTATCCACATTACCATTCTAAATCCTTACCTGAACAATTTGCAACCTGTATTTATATTTGCAATTTTCCCCATGCGTTTTAAAAGCAAGAATGTCCTTTGCTCAGTGTTTCAGCAAAAAAGTGCCATCCTTCATATGACTTCACAACCTGCATCAAATTTCTTCAGAGGAAAGGGGTGGTGGCAGGGGATCCCTGACATTGTCACCTCCGACTTTTGTAATGATTCTGTCTTTTAAATAGTTAAATATATTAAAAAAAAAAAAAAAA
>VXAL01009684.1:6836-31540 GCA_013399475.1 Chauna torquata | reverse complement strand
AGAGAGAGAGAGAAGACAATTGATAGCTGGAATCAAAAATTCCCTATTTATTTTGGGTGAAAACTGGGAAAACAAAACATTTCAGTTGAAAAGGATATAATCTAATTAGTTCCATATAGTCTCTAGAACAATTATAGTTCTGATTCATCATACTCCAATTTTTAAGTGTAATATTCTTCTGTCCATGTTCAAGGGACTACATCTTACATGGCACGTGATGAAGCCTTTTTTTTTAGAAAAGAATCATTAAGGCTAAAGAGCTTGGAATGTGCAATCAGATACACAAAGAAAAATGGGTTAAAAGAGGTGCTTGAAAGGTGTCCTACATAATGAATAATGAGTGGCAGAATATCAAAATATAAATGTCTCACTGTGTGTGTATATATATGTATAGTGTATTAGTTTTCTAATTTAAAAACAGTTATTTTCCATAGAAAACAGCAGCTTTATGCACAGCAAAAATGTCTTAGCCTAGATTTATATTTTGGCCTTGTCTATTCCTGAACTGTAGTTGAAATTTGTGCTTTCAGACCTTGTGACATAATGTGTCCAGAGAAGGGCAACGAAACTGGTGAGGGGTATGGAACACAAGTCTTATGAGGAGCGGCTGAGGGAGCTGGGGTTGTTTAGTCTGGAGAAGAGGAGGCTCAGGGGAGACCTCATTGCACTCTACAACCTGCTGAAGGGAGGTTGTGACGAGGAGGGGTTCGGCCTCTTCTTCCAGGTAACTAATGAGAGGACTTGGGGTAATGGCCACAAGTTGCGCCTGGGGAAACTTAGATTAGATATCAGGAAAAACTTTTTCTCTCAAAGAGTGGTCAGGCACTGGAACGGCCTGACCAGGGAGATGGTGGAGTCACCGACCCTTGCGGTTTTTAAGAAGCGCCTCGACAAGGTGCTACAAGATATGGTTTAGTAGCTTAGTGGGTAGTATTGGTGATAGGAGGACGGTTGGACTAGATGATCTTGAAAGTCCTTTCCAACCTTGTGATTCTGTGATTCTGTGATAACATTTAACATTACTTCAATGTTTACAAAGAAGAGAAGGTTGTTGGTTATTTTTAAGCAAACCATCACTTCCTAACTTATTAGTTCATGCTAAATTAGTTTCCATTTTAGCAGTATGCAGTTGTCTTAGTTCTTGGAAACATGCTTCACTGAATCATCAATCACTGTCTTCACTATGATGGTGGTTTTATTTATACAGCCGTGTGAAATGTTCACTGTAAGGTATTAGACCATATTAAGGTCTTGTGGTTTTATGCTTTGCTTCAGATTCTGCCCTAATTTGCTGAAAAGTTACACTGTGGTTCATAAACCTTTAAGTAAACTTGGACTTACTTTTTGAGCTAACCTAGACTGATTTAGAGAGGATAGAACTAGTTATGTTATTAGTAGATTAATTAAGTGGTTTTGACTCTTCTTTATTCATAGCTTGCTTATAAATGGCATAGGCTTTAAGAATATTTGCTACTCAAAGTTATCTAACAAATATTGCCTATTGACAAATTTCTGCCTTTATTTCATTACACATTGAAAGTAGCATTTCTGAATTTTGTTTTCAAGCTAACTGATTTTCTTCCTATATTTTTAATCCTTGATTTGATGAAATCACTATTACAGAATGAATAAATGAAGAAAATATGGAGAAATTTTTTAGAAAAAGATAAGTAAGGCTCAAGTAATTTAATTAAGATACATTAACCTTTTTTTTTTCCCCTCAATTATCCATTAGTTCTCATGTTCTAGCAATGCTCACAAACACCAGATTTTTTCAAAAGTTCTTATTTTCTTCTAACTGAGGGATCATGACCTGAATTGCTGAATGCTAGACTTTTTTTGCTGCTTACAGCAAATGTTTACATTTATTTTATATTGCTACATTGATATCACAGAATAATGCATGCAATACTACTACTGAAAAATTCAGTAAGATTCTTATATAGTTACTGTTTCTGTGCTGAATGCAGCTGTGGTTGCATTGAGCAGCCTGAAGTGCATTGACATAAAGTTACCTATTTGCCCATTTCAAATTAATAAAGTAGTATTACTGGCATATATCTGTCCTGAGACTTCAGGGTTTTGTGGGCAGGGCTATTTTTATATTTATGCCATTACATGGGAACATATAAAATATAATAGTACATAGTTTTTCCAGCACATATACTGTTCAGATGTGAATATCTGTTACTGCTCATCAATTCAAGCAAGTTCCCCGAATTTCTGCCATTACAATTCACAGGGAAATGAATAATGAAAAGAATGAGAACAGAATCCAGCTTCAAAGTTGGTGTAATCTCTTGCTATTTGCACAGTTGCAATCATGAGACATTCATATTTTTGTTGTGAATATTTGAATATCAATATCAAAGTGAAACTTACAGAATGCCACCCTGTTGACCAACATAATAGAAAATATTAGTACAAATCTTTCAAAGCCTAATTCTTGAGCAGACATGAATAATGTCTTATTGAAAATAATTCTTGTTCAAAGCTACAATGATTTCTGAAATATATAGAGCAATCAAATCAATGGAGCCAGGCCTGAATACACTAATAGAAATTTGACCCATAACACAAAGAATTCTTTTATCGGTAATTTTGAAAATCAGAATTCATTTCCAAGTCTCTTTATTGTAGTAACATGCCTAGGTCCCAGGACTAGGTATGTGTGTTTAGTCCTAATCAAACAAGGAAATATCCATGCTTTATTGTCATCCAATGTAAAAACAATGGTGTTCAAATAGCTGCCTTCATATAAAATCTCCATGGAGAACAACTACAAGTAATTTTTCAAAGCACAAGACTTCCAACCAGCCTTATTTACTTTACCTGCAGCCTGCTTTCACTAGCTACCTACAGTGAGGTTAAGAAAATGCTCATCAAAAATAAAAATAAAAAAAAATAAATCCAGAAACCTTTTATCCCTTGATATACTTTTCTACTAGTGGAAATCTTTCTGTTTGCTTGTATGAAGAATTGGCATTGATTAGCACATGAATTTCTATTTGGAAAATACAACCAGAAGTACAGCAATACCAGAAAAGTCGTATTTGACTCAAAATGTTGTATAAAAACAATGTTTTTTTGCCAAATATATATTGCTGTAGTACTTCAGCATTTTAAGTAGAGTTGAAAAATAAATAAACCACTGCTTGAAGGAAATTGCGGATGATGACCATCTAAGTAGATAATATGAAAAATCTTGAACATAAAAAGTGATAATTTATGTCAAAAATTAAAACCCGAAAATTAAGATTAGTACTAAAGTATTTTTCTAACTCATGCACCACAGGTTGTTTTACTAAAGGAAAGATTTATGTCTTTAGACATAAAGTGAAGACATAGGAAATTAAAATGTCAGAAGGAGAACAGAGGTTCTTCTAATGCATGCTTCCATTCCAGATGAGAAGAACTGTTGGTCCTCAGACCTAATGGCACATCATAGGTCAGATCCTAAGTTTGGAATGATTGGATGAATGTCCAGTATATCAATGCATTTTGATAATACTATCCATCATGCCATGTAAGTTTTATTTAAACTTTAATTTCTTAATTGGAAACTATGGTGATTACAGAAATCTTATTAGAGCAAATGAGTCAAGAAACAAAACCTAAACACAACTGTATTGCCAAGTGACTGTAAAATGTATCTAAAATAAGTTAAAACCTACAAATTAATCATTGTCTGTCTGTATACCACCCAATGCTAACAGAATCACAAAACCCATGTATTTAAACCTACATTTTATAAAAGCTCACTGGCAAAAATCAATAGAAAGCTTTAGTGGGCAGAATGTGTGTAATAGTAACAAGTAGAAAGGTTAGTGTAGAAGTTAATGGTTCTATCAAGAATAAAACAGAGTTAAAGTGTGAAGGAAAGCTCTACCACAAGTGGTTCATTAACCTTGGAGAACTCCAGTGTATCTTCAAAGTAAAGATTACAACAAACCTGATTCATTCACTAGTAGCACTTGTTAGCTCTTGGCTTCAGAAATCAACAGCTTTTTCATTTGCATTATGAAACTATTGCAAAGCTTTCATTCCATGATGTTTGACCCTATAAACTAACTAGATTAATTAATCCGAGGTCACGTAGAACAGCGGGAAAGATGGTGAATACCTTACCTAAACTCAGCAGTGTGCACTGCCAAGTAGCTGGGAATTTCATACTAGAGTGATCAATAGTGAACAACATCCATAGTTAATTGGCATCACAATACTGGGGAACTAACATTGCACTGATGTGGCTAGAGATCATTTTGATCTACTCACCTGCGTATCATTGCAGGCTTCCTGAAACAAGTAAGAAGGATCAGTTTTTCTGCCTTTGGTCTCACTGCTAGATGTATGCTGGACAAGAGGCCTAACATCAACCTCCATCTGGATTTTCCTCAGCAGCAGTCACAACTAGTTGCAGCAGTTCTTGGTCCTTATCCTCCTAGAGCTCTCCCACATCTCTTTCTTAGCCCTTTGCTTTCCACTCAGTTTTCCTGGCACAAATATTTGTGATGCTTCGTGGTTAACTGGATTAATGAAATGATCTGCAATAAATAGAAAACTTGTACTTGCAGTGTGGTTGTTCAAACCTGTAATTCAGCCGTCATATATTTCTGTTGGTATCACGTGAAAATGAACTGGAAGGTAGGAATTCCTTAAATCACTATTGTGTCCAACCAAACAAAAAATCTAGAGAGGTTAGTGATAGGCTACTATGTATAGTAGTATCCAAATCAGTAAAAAATATTGTTTCTGTGTTGTACATTGGATCTTATAAAAGACCAACATAAATAAGTTCCTTTTGAATATGCAACCAATGGTGTCCTGTTTGAATAGTAAGTACGGATAATTTGTTTGGGGATAAATATTATTTTAATTATACGTTTATTAATGTACATACTTATATGTAATGTTTTACAACTAATATCAATGATCTAATATCACTATATTACAGTAATACAATTATATACTCTGCATAATTACATATGTTCCAATATGTCTTTCAATAAAAGAATGATATGTCGGGGCCTCAAGGATTCCTAGTTTACAGCCCCTCATATTCCCTTTTCTTGCTAGATTCTAGGCTCACATCTGATATACAATAAATGACAAAATGAAATAAGTATAAAGAACATACTTTTGAATAAAAAAAGTCTCAAAAAAAAAGTTAAAATACAATTTTGTGTGGGAAAATTCAGACAGGAAATTTCAATGGAAAATGCCTTACAAACTAAAGTTCCTACTTTGCATAGAATGTCTTGAAAATTGTAGTCATTTGGAGCACGTTGGTAAATGTGTCACATTTTTGGAGCTCAGCCTAAGGTTCTGCTGAAATTTATCTACATTAAGGAACCTTTCAAAGTCAGTGCACTTAGTTTTATATTTTGCATCAACCTGTAGGGACACTGATATATCTAAAATCAAATTCACTGACTTATATGCTTGGCATGGCAATCAAGAACTTTTCAACATAGAAAGTCAGTTTCATAACTACACTTTGGATACACCTTTTCCACGTAAATTATTCTCAAGATGAAGTGACAGGGTGCGTACCCTATCAGATAGCTTTTTTCCACTTTTCAGTGTAACAGAATAACAATTCATTTAAGTATGGCCATAGTTGCAAAACTACATTCAATTTGCTACGAAAGACCTACAGTGAAAGTTGGTAACTGTCAGATGTATTATTCTATAATGACCCAAAGATAAAAATGATGGCAGCCAAAGGGACAGTTGGGACCAAGAACCATTAGCTACACATTGACAATTCAAATGCATTTGTACAGTAGCCAGTTTATTTCAGTCTCCAGTCCTTCTACTCTTTTTTCGCATTTCACTCTTCCTATCTTCCCTCACCTACTGCTGTAACTTTTCTTCCAGCAAGTTTTAGGGTGGGAGTTTAAATGAGCATCTGTCACAGCACCAATGCCAACACTAGCTGGCCATCAACCAGCGGGGTACTCTTGCATGGGATGCCTGGCTCCCCTTCGGAGACTGCGCTTAACCTTTATGACATACTCAGATTCCACCAGCTTGGTCCCTCAAATCCCACGTTCCTGTTTCTCTCCAAATTTTCCAGTTGGTAACATATCCTGATGGGGAGACTCGCCTTCTTGCCCTTCGTTTTCTTTCACATTTCTTTGAAAGTCAAAACAAAATGTTTTAATTTTATTTCATGTTGTTTTATTACATTTATTTTTGCATTAAAAAAGCAACGGAGGTGGGGGAGATTCAGTTCGTAATTAGGGGAGGAGTCGTTTTTGGACTCAGTCTCCAACATGAAATCTGTTATAAATAAATTCTGCCAAATTGCTGAACAGAGTGTAAATTTATAATGTGCCAGTTTTTTAATAGGTTTAGTTCTTGGGCTCTCTCTGCAAGTCCAACCCTTGTGTCATTTCACTGACACTTTGCCCTTGAAAATCTTGTTCTGCAGCCTCCTTTTAAAACTGTGATGCACATGCTTAAGCCTTCCAAGCTGTGGCAGCTCAAGACAAAAAAAGTCAGGCTAGGTTTTGGCACACCTACGGTCTTAAAGTAATCTCATTTGTGCTTGTCCTAGAACCATTCTTAATAGTCAGCATCCTTATCTCATAGCCACAGCTGAGGATGGCATTGTGGCTTCCCAAAGCACGGTTACTAGACTGGCTAAAGGGACATCCAGATCTTAGTTACGGCAGACACCATCTTTGGAATCGACTCCAATGCAAACATTGCTGAAGCCCTTCATCTGTTTTATTTCCCTTGCTTGAATGATGGGTTAAACAGGCATACTTAAAAGTACAATAGCTCCAGACATTTGAAATGCTAATTTTCATCTTGGCCACAATATGTTGAGCATATCAACTCCTTTTATACCTTACTGGTTGTGAAGATAATGAGATTCTTTTAAAGGAACAGAATAAAATCCATGATATCCAGTATTCGGGTTCCCCTCAAATCTTGCTCATGCGTGCAAGAATTGAGAGCAAGTACAGGCGTATGAAACCATTGTTTAGATTTATAGCCTATTGTACAATTAAAACATTAGCACATCTGAGAAGCATATCTTCACAGTGGATAGGAGCAACCAGTAAACACTGAAATGTGTTCCTGTCTTAGAAGACGTGTTGAACCTTCTAAAATGTTTTTGTTGGACTTAGATCTAATGATCTGAGTATATATATTCTTGTTATGTTCTCAGTTTAGTAGAAGATGAAGATATCACACAAGCACTTTTGCAAAAGACCAGTTAAACAATAAAAACAAACATGTTGTTCATCCAGATTGTTTGCTGTTGACCCAATCTGTGCTTTGTATTTTCCAGACTGTAGTGTAAATGTTTCCAGGGGCAGATGTTGTGAGAGAGCTCTCAAAACATCTGATGCTACTTCCAATCATTTCCAATGATCCTTTTCGAAACAGAGATATACTGAATGTACTTCTTCTATGCAAATGTTTTTGTTCATATTATATTTACACAATATATTGACTAATACTTCAAAAATTTCTTTCTATACAGATAAAGTTATAATTCCAATACGAGAACCATGCTGATGAGGCATGCAGCAGGAAAAAAAAAAATAGTTCTATATTTTCAGATACCTGAGTTTACAAAAATGTTGGCAACTTACAAGATTGTAAAAATATTTGCAATGGAAGTGAGAGAGAAGGAAAAAAATATTGATGTGGAATACCAAATGCAAACTCTTAAGCTTGTTTTCTGCATTTTTAGACCTTAACCAGATTCAGTGCATAAATATGAGTGGAAATAAAGGGCAGCTTCTGACTTAAACTGGAATTTCAGATCTGAAGTTCATCACAGGTAGGCAGATATCAACCATTCCAATGCATCACTTGGAGTTTTTAGACAGAAGAAAGACTTGAGAACTGCCCATCAGGATTTATGTTTGGTGAAAAATGTTTCAGAATTCTTTCTTAAAAAAAAAAAAAGAAAGAAAAAAAAAAGATAAAAAATCATGCTTAAAAAATTGTCTTTAAAAAAAAGTATGACAAATCTTTAAAGAGAATTTCAGAGAATATTTTTCAAATGTGTTATTTATCTCAAGATTTTACTTATGCCAGATTGCCCAGAGAACTACAAAATATAGCCATAAATTGTTTAAGGAAAATCATGTTTATGTTGGAAATGAATTCTTTGATACAGCAGACATTTTCTGTAAGACCTTCCTTAAGTCTTCTCTTCCTGACTGCCTATAGTACAATGATGCATGTTTCTCCAGTTGGTAATATCGTGTAATATTCCATTTAGAGCCTATAGAAATCCAAAAAAAAAAAAAAAAAGAAAGAAAGGAAAAGAATTGGCATATTCACAAAAGAAATTATCGTCAAGCAAGTGTGCTGTTCAGTAAGGATTCACTCAGGTTCACTGCAGTTAATTCTTAAAGGCTTTCATGTGTAACTTAGACTTGCCCAGTCTGGCAGTGGAAGACTGCTGTGTCTAATGGTAACAATAAACAGAGATTTATTTTTACTTTTATTTTTATTTTAAATTACATAGCTCTCCTTGGAAGTGTGACTTTGGAAAGACACCAGATCTGACTATTTCATTTAGGAAGATTACATCTTCAAATCTGACTGACAAATAAGTCAGTACTATTTAGCTTTTCCTAGAACTTCAAAGGCTAGGAGAAGAAGGTCTGTAGGAGGTTTTATTTAGTCTCTTCAGAATTATTGAATTGTAGTAGTGGGTGCAAACTGTACATCAGAGCACTTTTCAGTGAAGAAATTATTATCTACATTTCATCAAGGAGAGACTTTTACCCACAGTACGTAAACTTTAAGCAAAGATGGAGGATTTAGTAAGAACCTTGCCCCTCAGTTGTCAAGAGGACTTTCTGGAGCTGATGGCTGGGGGTAAAAGGAGTAAAAGCTGGATTTTTTATTTTATTTTTTTCCTCCAATGCGGGGTTCTTGGAAAATACAATCCTTCCCCCCACCTGCACTTCTGGTCTTCACACACAATGTTTATCATCACATTGTAATGATTTTTTAAATATTGATTTTTCTCTCTTTATATCACTACAAGGCAGAGTTCAGGTTGTTTATTTTTTGATTCTTTTTTTTTTTTTTTATTAATGATGTCTCTGTAGGAAAATTTAAGAAATTTTTGCCCTGTGCTATCTCATAGTGAGTTGAAAAAGAAACGTCAAAATTAAGTTTTCTTTGTGTTAATCATTTGAATATTTATGGACATATTTGTATGTGCAGTAAGTCAGTCTGGAGCATTGTGAAGGTGCCAGAGTGAACTGGTCAGTTAAGCTGCATTTACAGATGCTTTGCATTGGCAAAGCAATGCAAAGCAGCTGGGTATAATGCCTTAGTTTTCCCTTCACCTTCTGTCCTCTAGGTTCAAGTTTCTTGGACCTCCCATTCCACTTTCTCCATCTACAACAATTTCCCTGTGCTTCCTTACACTTGTGTATTCATGCATTTGCCAGACTTCTCTTTCTTGTTCTTCTCCTATTCCCCTTTTCCTACACTCTGGTTATATGTTTAAATAAGAAATATCTTTAGGATTTGTGATTTTGGCTATGAAGTTTCAAAAGCCAACAGAAACTTTCACCTCCTCCAAGTTCCTCTCACTCTCAGAAGGACTGATTACTTCCACAATTATGAGCAGGATTAAACATGTAACTTCTTTCTTTTAAAAAATAAATTAAAAAATCCCCACATTAACGCTGTCACTGTCTTGTGAGAGCAGAGTAAACAGTGCTGTTAGCTAGAAGATTTCTACAATAATTCAGTGAGAAACAGTAGAAGATTTACATTCTTCCCAAAATAGCCACCAAAATGTTAGTAAACCAGGAGCTAGTACAATCATGAATGGTAGGAAATTAGTCATTTGGAGCAGACCAAATTTATCATAAAACCTCTGTGAGTCTGCCACTGATCTTTCAATGTCAGGTAACCTGAAAAAAGGAAGTTTTCTTTAAAAGAAAGAAAAAAATCATTTATGTTTGGATCTTCTTATTCATCTGTTGTTTTTTTCCGAAGAAGTACATCACATTTTCAGCTCTCTTTAATGAATCCTGGACATCACGAGATGTATAGAAGGAAATGCTTACATATATTTTGGAGGACATTTTATTTGTCTGTTCCTACTGGCAACTGAGTTATAAAGTTGAGTAAATCTCAGTGTAAACTCACTTCAAGATCTAATTAGATTTTTTTTAAAAGAATTAGAATGGCAGAATTTTAATGGAAGGTAGGATTTTTCTTGATTTGTTTTGGTGGATAAAACAGGGTGTGTGTTTCTTGCTAGTATAATGAAATCAAACGTTAAAAGTAATAAAATTAATCAAATGAGAGCGCTGCATTTCATCTAAAGAAAATGGTGAAACTATTTCCAATCCATTTCTGTGTTTATTACCTGAAGAATGTTATTGACCGGTTTGAAACATTTGTTTACTAAGCACCCCAGTTCGGCAATTCTTCAATATGCAAAATGTAAATGAATAAATCTCTGTATACAAATGCTGAATATTATCTTTCTTATTACGTACATATAAATTAATAGTCAGTATAGTGCTTTTCATGTGTCAGTGTGGATTAGTATGCCTTTTTTTTCATAAAAAGTTTTATCAGAAATAATTTGGCTAGCAAAAGAAAGACCTACTTGTACTATCTCAGAAAAGGAAAAGAACTTGGTGAAAGCAGTTTTCTCATTCAGATTCTTTCTGTCTAACAGATGTCCTCAAACAGCAGCAAGATGCCAGTGCCTCTGACTTTGTAACGGAGAGCTGGAGTCCCTCCTGCTCTGCCATACCACTCTGCTCCTACTGTGGCCAGAGTCCCTCTTTTCTGGGGCGGGTCAGGAGGCTTAAACCAAAGAAAGACATCAAGTCTGTCCTGACAGGGAGAGGAAAGGTGCAGGTGCTAATTTTCGTAGCTATAATGACTTCAAACTTAATTTTAGCTTCTGTATTTGTAAGTTCATTTGAAAATTAGTTGCATGCCCAAAGATCAGAACTAATTTTGACAGTCCTCTGTATTCTTAGGAAGAACAGTGTCCAAATATCTATACTCTGTATACATATTCACTCATCTTAATTAGACATCTGTGCATATCAGTAACATAATATGTATAATGTATGTAATGGAATGGAAACATCACTTAGTAATGTACACACTGAATTCAAACTTGTAGAAACATAGCTGCAGGAAGCCTGGTGTTTGAAGACACAGCATATTTAACCAAGTGTCATTGAGTAATAAGGCAAAGGGACAAATTTCAAGATCTATACTAACACAAAGTCAATAAATGCATGTGCAGTCCAAAGATGTGACAGACAGATATATTGTACAAAAAGGATTTCTTGGACAGATTCTGTCAATATAAATATAGTCTGTCGACATACATGTGCCTTGTCATGCTGCCTTGTCATAATTGCAGTCTCAAGAGCTTTAATTATCTCTTTAAACCATCGGTATTTACATTTGGTTTGTCTCATGGTCCTTCATTGCTCATGTGTCACAATTTTTTTTCCCATGTGAGGGTGACAACTGGTCACTCTTCATTAATGAAATGACAAGTCTCTTTTCCATGTTGTGCTTACAATAGGCTTTAGAAAGTTAAACTTCAAGAGATCAAATTCCCTCTGTGGTTATTCTCCAGAACACACACTTCAACAAAAAATGCTTATAAATCATTGTTTTTCTTCTGCCAAGACTAAATTCTGTTTTCCAAGACTAAGCACAGTTGAGATGAAAACAAGGATGACTCTGAGAATTCTGTAGTGAAACAGTGACATGTATGTTCAATCTTTATAAACTGTAATGTGATGAGGAAAAAAGATATTTCTGTGAATGCTATCGGTAACTTCACTAACATAACAAGCATATAAAGACTTCTAACATTAGAAGAAATAAGGCTGACAATAACAAGAAATAAGACTAACAATAAGACTGCTTATTTATCAGGAGACTGCTTATGAAATCTAGTAAATTAAGTATTCGTACTGAAATCTGGCGTTATCTCCCACTTCACAGAATGACAGAAAGTTTGAGGCTGGAAGGGACCTCTGGACCTCATCTTGTCCAACCCCAAAGCTCAAGCAGGGTTACATACAGCTGGTTGGAAAAGACCATGTTCAGCTTTTGAGTATCATCAGGGATGGAGATTCAGTTAGATCAAACTTTTGTGTTTGTATATGGAAGTCAGTATCTTGTTCTTTCCATTAAAATCAGTGAGAATTAAAGATACATAGCACTTAGAACTGACAGATCTTTATGACATTGTAAGTGAAATAAAATTAAGCACAGTGTTAGTCTGGGATTCCCTGATCTCATTCACATAGATGTGTTTCTTTTCCCTTCTTAGGTGAATTTGCTGTACAATGAACTGTGACTGGTTTCAGTTTACCTTGAAACTGTGATTCTGGACACCTGCCTTTACATCTGATGGGAATGACAACAATGATTCTGCCTCTAGGTGAGTTTCTATCTAAAATTGTAAGCTGCCCTAAACAGTGGCTATAGTCTTGCTGAACATATCATCATCCAAAACCTTTTTCAATGAGTAGAAGGACTGTCACTGAGCTGCAAGTTCTAAACAGTTAATTTAAAGGGGAATCACAGAAAGCAGACTTTTCAAAATGTAGAAACACAAATCCTAATTTCCAGTCATGCCTGGAATGTGAGATCACTTAAGTCCAAGTCACTTTGTCAAAGAGACCAGATGGGTCTGGGGGATCATGTTGGGTTCATGGGCCAAGGTGAGAGAGGGCTTATGTATAGCTGTGACACATGCAGCCTTTTTCTTGGAAGCTAAGTGATGGCATATGCAGGTGGCATTAACAGTGAACTTGGTACCAGCACAGGTTACTCACCCATTTTCCGACATCCTACTTTGGTACCCTTGCCACCACACAGTTTGCCCTTACCATATTTAGCTTCAGTTCAGCAAGTAGAATATTGATAGTGAAGATGCAACACTGGAGAGTCCAACCAGCCTCCCTGGGAACCCTGAGCATGTAGGTGCAGATCACCTGCACCAAAGAACATAGCATAACACTGCTTCTCCTTTGCAGATATTCTCCAGATAAACTCATTGGGTTCACTGCTCTCTTTCCTGACAGTCCTTCACATGCAGCCTACAGACCACAGTTTGAGTGTCTGCAAACATCTCTTGGCTGCTTTTTCTTCTTGTCCTTGGCTAGATTTAAACTGCTTCTGTGACCAAAATGATAGCAATCCTCTCTCACATGGGGCAGGTCACTGCAATGTGCGTGTGCACTGGATCACAATCAGAGTTTTCTCTGAATGTTTGATTGTGTGACTAGATGAGTATTAGCCACGAGGTTGGGAGTTCCTGTATTTAGGTGAGATCATAATGGGAATAGCTGCTGCATTGCCCATATGAGGTAAAATTTGTCCTAGAATAAGACTGCTTTCAGTGTGTCATGCCTCTGACTGCTGTGGACACAGAGTGTAAGGATGTAATTTTTCTGTAGAGGTCATATAGCTGCATCTTCTTTCAGGGGCTATCTTAGGAACCAGCTGCAGCATCACATGGCTTGACCACTGTAGCGTGGCTCTGCCTGGCAGGTAGGAGATGCAGCCCAGCACTGAAGCCATGCCATTTTGGCTATGCAGTTGCTAGTGCACAAGCTAGTTATTTAGAGGGCTAGTTCGAGTTAGCCTACAGTACACTGCAGTGACTGCAGTGTAAGCATTGCCCAAGGCAATGAAGTACTCCAGCAAATTTTATTCTTCTTAAATGACTCTCATCAGAAATGGGGTGTTTAGGCCAAAATTGAGGATATGTATGGAAGAAAACCACCACCTCTGTCCAGTGGGACCACTTAGAATGAAGATTAGTCATAAAATTTAACAAATGCTGGAGACATTTACAACTCTCTGCTAATGTAATGGCACCTATACCAAATACTTATATTAAATTGCAAATTTTATGTACCATAATGCTATGCACAATAAGTTAGCAAAGCCTGTATAAATCTCAATGTGAATATGAAGACACACCAGAAAAATCATGTTTATTGTTAATGATAAATAAAGTAAAACTCTTTATTGCTCAGTGACAAAAGATTATAAAATACCTTAAAAAAAAATAGAGCCAAGTTGTAGTCCACAGGAACAAAAGGATTGTCTGATTATGGAAAAGACCTAAAATTCAGTTGGGAAAGAAAAGATGAGGTTTAATGGTATTATTTGGTATTAAATCTTATCTTATTCCAATGAGAAAGCAATAAAAAACTTTAAGGAAATCAATGACTAGATAAAAAAAAAAAGTTCCTTTTGAAGGTTAGTACTGCTATAGTGAAAATCAGTGGCTTACTTTGCAGGAAAATATAGGATTTAGGTTTCTCTATGTATCCTAGTTTGTTTTCACAAATGAAGAGATAATATATCCTTCTTTCTATTCTCCTCTTTGACTTACGTCATGACTAGAAGCTGATGTTTATTATTGGAAGAAATGAAATAAGAAGTGAACTACTTTACAATTATATAGTGTTTTTTCATTCTGATTGATCACGGGGTGGGCATTACAAAGAGTAGGAGAAAAATCATTTAGTTTTGGCTGTGCTGCCTTCAAGCAGTATGGCAATGCAAGCAAGTACGTATAGTGAAGTTGGTTGTGCAAAAGCGTGATAGGTATACCTTCCTGGCACTTGCCATATCTATCACTGATTTGGCCTTGGGCAATCACTTTGTTGCTCAAACTTTCATCTCTGAACTGAGATATGACAAAGCAAAATATATGTGCTTAAGTAAGAACCTCACTGGAGAATACAATACCTCTTACTATTTTATGATACTTCTATAGGTAAAAGGAGGTCTCAGTTTCATTTGCAGATTCTAGGCACTGCTGTATCAAAGTAATGAGAGTTTTTCCCCCACATTTAGAACTTGATTGCATCTTTGTGGCCTACAGATGTAACTCAAAGCTGCTTCTGTCTATATGTAAACACGTATTTNGAAAAAGAGTTCTATAAAGCCAAAGTAGTTTAAATGTTTAGATGAGCTCATTCAGGTTAGTATTTGAAGATTACAAGTACAAGCATAAACGTTTTTGTTTTTTTTTTTTTTTTTTTTTTTTTTTTTTGGTGCAGTTTCTAATGCCACAGATGTGAGTAAATATGGCTGTAATTAATTTTCATAACCTTTTAAACATGCAGTAATTTTCTACTAAAAAAATAGAAACAGGGAAATTGTGCTTTAGAAACTTACATAATTCAATATTGTAAAGATTAACCAACCCTGAAATACTGTAATAAATGGGAAATGAGAGATGTTCAGGATACAAATGCATGACCTTTGAAAATAAATAAATAAAAAATAAATATAGCACAGGATTGTAGTTTGTAGTTGACTGTGGTTAGATATTCATTGGAGGTAGTAGAACATTGATTCAATAAAATATCATTCAGCAAACTGTCCTTTTTCAGGAAGGCACATAAATATTTGCCTAACTTGTTTAAATCCTACCGAGGTCAATTCTATGCTGAATCAGGTATTGGGGAAAATGATGCTTAAAATCGGGATAAATTTCAGCCATCTGGTCTTCTCTATAGTTCCTTTTTTTGTCCCTCTACTTTTGACACTCTTTTAAATCCCTCCCCAGTCCATAACAGTTATCAACTACATGCCAATTCTTTTTAATATAAAAAATATTTCGATCCTCTGAAACAACAGATATAGTAGTATTTGGTGAGGCACACATCTACACTTCTGGACCACCTGTTAGTGGGTTGAAACTCTGTGCCTGTCAGAGGGAAGGAAAGGAAAAATCCAATTCAAGCAAGTTAAATCACTTTGCCTAATGCTGATTACCTATAGTCACTTCATTCACATCTGTTTTTTTTGCATTTAATGAATTTTGTTTCTGTTTTGATTGCACGAATGATGATAATTGCTATTTTTTCTACTCATGAAAGTGTACAGAAGTACAGTTAGAGTGAAGACACATGCTTGTTCCCAAGCAGTTGATTTCACTTTCCAACCAAAGCTAAAGGTCAGCAGAAGAGGAAGACAACTGTGTTTGTATGACTAGAAATTTTGCTGTAAGGAGTAGAAATCTCCCTGATAGCATTAATTTGCTCTCGCTTCCCCTCTGGAAAGTCTTTGATCTGTGGGCATGGTGTCATGGGGACCAGAACGCATACCATTGCTTCAAAGGAGACTTCACAGCAAGTCTGACCTGGATTTGTTCCTGGAGAAGTAAAGCAAAGCAGGGCTGACCTTAGTATCCAACAGATCTGGTTAGTAGCATTTCTGTGTCAATTAGATCAGCTGGTTAGATGTAAGCCAAATGGACTCCAGTAGGATTAACTGGATTTTTGAGAAAGACTCATAAATTTACTCATAAATCCAGCTGGAGGAGGGCTGTAGCAGATGTAATACTTCTGGGTCTGCAGAGAGGACAGTTGTCCTGTGGAACAGTATGTGTGACTATTGCCTTGGTGCACTTCTGTATGAGAAAAAACAATGATTGTTTGAGTTTTATTTTTTATTTCCAAGAAACCTAGTCTGAAAACAGACTTTTGTTTCTGTGTACCAGTTCCTATCACTTTGACGGTTATCTGGCAATTGCATTAAAATATTGACAACCCTGGGAAAAATATAGTCTAAGCCATTTATCTGTCTTCATAGAATAACTGTAATTGGTGATTGGATTATATTAGATCTAGACTTTGTCCTCAGAGGTAGTTCATTGTTTGGTGATTGTCTATCTTCTGGAAACTGCATAGTTTATATAAAATAAACACAAAAGCACTTGAGAAACCTTCCAACAGCAGTCAAATCTTTCTAAAAAGCAAAAGCACTGGAAATTAATTATTGTTTGTTTTTGTCACCAAGAAGATAGAAAAAAGAAGGAGAGAGAGGCGGGAAAGTGGTGACGATGCAAAGTTAGAACTTTTTAATTTTTTTTTATTTTTTTACAAAATTAAAAAATAATTCATGTAAAAATTCATTAAATTCATGAAAAAAATAGATTTATTTATTTTTTAAATGGGATTAATATATAAATACTGATAGCTACTGTATTTCAAAATGGTGGTCCAGAAGACTACGGCTGCCTACCAGACAAAATGGTATAAACTGTTTCAGTATGCACAAAAAATCTCCTAATGATAGCACCCTTTATCAAAAGGCTACAGAAAGTTTCATGGGTAAAGAAGGAACTGCATCTTGTAGGTTAATAACTCATCAAAAAAATGAACCAGAAAAGTAGGTTTAATGAGTCTTTCAGGTCCTACAATAAAAAAAGTGAAGGAAGAAAAAAGTTTTGAAACTTGATCTGTAGATAGGAGCTCATGAATTTGCAGCAATTAAGCTAACCAGATCAGGAATAGCTATTAATGTGATGTGTTGCAAGTCCTTCTTAAGTAAAAGCAGAATCACCACAGCACAGGGTTTTATGATAATGTAGGCTGAATAATGAGAAAATAGAGAGTTGTCTTCTGATCATGAAGATTCTTCCCCTTTGAACATAAAATGCATAAAATATCTGAAATATTAATATAATTGTACAAGGTCCTGAAAATCACAATGAAAATATTTTATGAGTATCCTTAGTGTGCCTGTGACCTATAAAGATAATTAATTTGAAGCCTAATAGCCTACCTGATTCCATACAACTTCCACAACCTGATTTGGCAGAAGTGTATTATATGTATAATATTGTTAATAATGTAAACCATAATAGAATGCCACATAGTATTATAGAAAACAGTAGAAGTAGATAATTATCAGTATTATAATACGCCAGTAAGAGATCAAAGACTATAAATGTTATATGGACAAATGAAAGTCTGATGATGCAGTAATTTCCCTTTCAAGGAAAGATTACACCACTGGAAAAAAATGGACACAATTCCAATAGCTTTTGTCTTTAATGCAAAAAAAAAAAAAAAAAAGTCTATGTAGAAATGTGCACAGCTACTCAGAGCAGTAGATTTTTCTCACTTAAAAATATAATTTAAATGATTAGAAAGCACTGTAATTTGTTCAGATCAAGGATACTTGATTGTCCTTATCATCTGTACTTTTTCTGCATCCCTGCCTGATATACCTCCTTATCACTTAACTAGCTAATCAATCACTAGACTTTTCCCTACATTTTAAGCACTGCAGAAGAGTGTCTTTCTAGAGTAAGAAAGGTGTCAATGTGTTGCACTTACTCTGAGTCACCCTTGATCGTTTTATCATCTACATCCTAAAGCTTAAAATAAAGCGATTATATATTAGAATTCAATGGGGCCTTTAAGGATTGCACGAGCAATATTTATTAAATGTTCATTTTATTAGGATTAAGGTTGCCTGTAGTTGTAGAAATCTTCTGTAGAAAAAAAGTAATTAAAAAGAACGAAGTGAATATGATACATTATAGTGGTCTGCACAGGTGAGGTATGCTTCTAGTGGGCAGGGGCTTTGCTTACGCCTTATGGAGCACAAGCGCAGAGAAAAGCATGGAAGTACTTACCCAGCCTACTGAGAAATCAAGCATGTCTGGCTTAGCCTGCCAGTATGGTATTATACTGTTGAATGAGACAGTGCTGTGATACCAAGTATCTCAAAAGGCATAAATAACTCCTAATTTTTTTAAAAACTCCAAATCAACCACTTTTCTTTTTTTCTGCTCCGCAGTTCAGAAGCACATTATTAAGTACAATGGGCCAACTGGTGTGCTGCCCCCTCAAGGTAAGGAAGTCTGTGGCTTGGATATCTTAGAGAGAAAAGATCATAGTGTAGGAAGAACAAACAATACGGTGAAGCCATCCGGACTTTTGTTCTATTCTTTTTCTACCAAAAGATCTTATTTTAAAATGAAATGGTGCATGTGGCAGGTTTCCTTTCATATTGCCACTTTCTTTAGATTTCTACTGACATGCAGGGAAACTGACTGGTTTGCTTTAGGTTCAACAACACACACACACACAAAAGATGGTAAACGGCATTTTCAGGATGCATTTTTAGTGCTAAATGGATGCCACAGCGATATTTGAATGTGGAGGAGTCCTTTTGCTGGTGCTGAAAGAACATTGCTGAAAATTTTGCATGAGCAAAACAAGGAGTCTCAGTTCAGAAGGGTAAGAAGTAAAAAATATTTGGCATATTTCTTAAGAACTTACATGTCTTTCCTTTCTTGCTATATACTTGTGATTATGAAGTTATGAAAACCCTAGCAGAACAAAGACAAAATTATCCCCACTCTATTCTGCTTATACCATCCACTTTGCAGACCTTAGATAGTGGTACTGAAGTTTGTGTGATCCTGACCTTTGTAAAATGTTTTGTGAAATTATGTGAGTGAAATCTCTGTGAATGACTATGTGCCCCTTAAGAAAAGCTCTAACCCTTTATTTTGCTGCTACTGTTGCTTATTCTGAAAGAATAGAAAATTTCATACTTTTGCATGACTTTGGGATAGTACCAAGAAACTATGTTTTTGTTATGGAACTAATAAATGTGCTTGTGTTCACATTCACACGTGCTCAAAGAGTAAAGCAGTTGATGTGACCAAAANNNNGGAGTTGAGTGTACAAAAAAAAAAAAAAAAAAGTACTATGAAATTAATTTTTTTGGTATCACAGCTTGTTTGAACAATAAAGTCAGCTGGCACAGACTTTCTTTTTCTTCTGTGTAGGTACAATGCTTGGCACAATAGAGTCCTCACTTCTCTTTCTATAATAATAATATAAATATTATTAATATTATGGCAGCATCCATAAGCCCACATGAAAAGAATGAAGTGTTTTGCTATGCATGGTACAGATACCTGGTAAGAGAGAGTCCTTGCTCAGAAAGTCTTACAATTTAAACAGACAAAGCAGTCCAGATGAGAAAAGAGAAAAAGAAACAGAGATGGAAAGATGTAAAGTGTCTTGCCCCAAGTCACAAACAAAATCAGTGGCTGACAATAGATTATTATTCACTTAACTATGTTGCCTCCCCCAGTGGTGCTGAAATAAAGAAATACTGACTCTTTTCCTGAAGTGCATGTAGACTGTTGTTGTTTAACCCAGCAGGCAGCTAAGCACCACGCAGCCATTCACTCACAACCCCCCCACTCAAAAGTGGGATAGGGAGAGAATCAGGAAAAAAAAAAAAAGGGTAAAAACTAGTGGTTTGAGATAAAGACAGTTTAATAGAACAGAAAAAGAAGGGAGAATAATGATGATAAAAGAATATACAAAGCAAGTGATGCACAATACAATTGCTTACAACCCACTGACCGATGTCCAGCCAGATCCCAGTCAGCATCGTGCCTGGCCAACTCCCCCCATGTTTATTGTTCAGCATCATGTCACATGTTGTGGAATATCCCTTTGGCCAGTTCGGGTCAGCTGTCCTGGTTTTGTCCCCTCCTAGCTTCTTGTGTACCCCCAGCCTCCTCGCTGGCAGGGCAGCATGAGAAGCTGAAAAGTCCTTGACTTAGTGTAAGCACTGCTCTGCAACAACTAAAACATCGGTGTGTTATCAGCATTATTCTCATTGTAAATCCCAAACACTGCACCATAGCAGCTACTAGGAAGAAAATTAACTCTATCCCAGCTGAAACCAGGACAATATGTGATCCAAACAAAAATTAGTAGTGGCAAAAACGCTGAGCCACCCTTCAGGCTTCAGGGAACTGCACAGGTTATCAAAGCACACATTTCTTTGACCGTTAGTAACAGAAAGACCAACATAAGAACAGAAATAACATATGTGTTTTGCAACTACTGTGTTGGAAAGTGATTTCTGTACCTCTTAATCTATGCTAACTGGTAAGAGAAAGTTATTCATTACAGTACTTGATGGGTATTTCAACACACATAATTTGATATATTTTAGTCTGATTTAGTTTCCTTCTAGGTCTGTGGCCCAACGCTGAGACAATTAGTTTTCTTCTCCATTTCTAGCTATTTTCCTGATTTTTAAAGCTAGAAATGGTGTAACGGTTTTCCTCTTGTCACAGTTTCTTCATGTTAGCTGAGTGATTTTAAAATTACAGTTCATTTTCTAGACTCTCTACCTGAATATTTCTAAATTGATCAGTCTTAATTTTTTTTTGTTATATATAACTATCTTGGAAAAACATACCTTCTCAGATACTCTCCACTGTGAATACAGAGTTGTGAAGTTTTTAGAGGACACATGAGAAAGATTCTCTGTAGAGGATTTATCTCTGTGATAAATAAAGCTCTGTATGCAGTTTCAACAAGATCAGTTCCCCACCATCAAAATAAAAGAGAGCATCTTGGCTGCTTTTTGGTAAGTGCTAATTAAGAAAGGATTCTGCTCCCTCAGACAGATCAGTGCTGAGCTACTCCAATGACATTGATTGTGCATTTGTAATCAAGACTCAAAGGCTACCATAGGATTAGGTATGAAATCAAAAAGTGTTATTGAATAAAAAAGTCTGCTGAATGTAACAACTATAAAATACTACCATCGACAATATATAAATTTAACGAAGACTTAAATGACAACAGAATACAATAGAAATCAGGATAACTTTAAGAGCTCTGAAGAAGTTCTTGTGTCCATATTCAGATCATGTACATGTTTTCATAAGCTCATAAGCTGTATATGTAAGCCATTATGATGTACAAGTTATTTTGCTGATTTAATCTACCAATGGTCTATACATTTGAATACTACTCTTAATCATAACATTTCATCTACACAGGTTAATATTAGAAGGTCATCATTTGCCAACTATTTTCCTTCATGCTGTCAGCAGCATATACTATATTTGATATTCTGACATTTTCTATTTTGAATTCAGATTCAGCCTTTCACTATTACCTTCATGCTATTTTTAAATTCCCCCAATCCTCCTTTATATCCAATTATATCATAGCGACCAAAAAAATTACCTAATGTTGTGGAAGAACACAAAATGGAGAGATTTAAATTTCTCATTTCTACAAAACTTTTTGGCAAACTGATTCATTTCAAGATCTGTCCAGCCAACAGCTTGCCTGTTTGATTTATTATTTTCTTTAATTTTTAAGTATTTTGTGTTCAAATTCTGTAAATGAATATATTTGTGATTAAGTTTAATCAGTGTCATCCCCCACATTCTTAGCTTTAAATGCAATAAATAGTTTCCCAGAAGAAGGCTTTTAATGTTTTTTTTTTTTCCAAGAGTATTACTTTTTCCTTTGTGCTTGTCACAAAGATTTTAAATAACAATTATTTACTTTTTTTCTCTGTATTCTGAAACTGTCATTTAGGATGTATATGGAAAAGATAGGTATTACACTCTTTACTTTAGCATTGACCTCATATACTCTCAGGTGCTGCTCTTTCCATTTAACTCAAGAAAAATAACAATTGCTAAGTAAACCTTGTCATTCCCATAATGTAAATACGTAAGGGAATATTTTCTATAATTATATCAGTTTTTACAGTCTCAAACCTGAAGCTTAAATAATTATGGGTGCAATATCCCATGAATAATATTTGTGGAAAGGACTTAGTTCATATATTCTTTTAAGTATAGATCTATCTGTCTAAATGATGTGGTGTACATATGCATGTTGTCAGGAATGCAGCACCAAGCCCACAGAAACTAATTCAGTCATTCATTATGACTGAATTGAAAATGTCCTTTATGGGATAATTTCTGTGCTCACTAACATCTTGCATCACATTTTGCATACACTTGCATGATTTGATCCAAGGGTAGAATTGTCTCCACATTTTCTTTCTTACAGTACTTGCAGTATTTGTGCCCACAGCCACCTCACACCGGCTACAGATTGGACCTCTTGACTTGTAGAAGTTAGAGATGGAAAAGATCTATTATGTCCTTTCCTCCATTCCTCTGCTCATGTGAAATTGTTCTGTGCAATCTTTTTGAGAAGATACTGCAAAGTATAATCCTGCCCAGGCAGGAGGATGGACAGATGACCTAACAGGTCTTTCCCATCTGAAATATCTCTCATGCTATGACTAACTTCACACTCCTTGTTATCTCCCACTTATAAAATTCAAGGACCAGACATCTTCATAGGAACTGCTCATGACATAGGCTCTCACTGCTGCAGTTGTCACTCTGTCTTTCAAGCTTCTTCCCCACTGTAAACTGTCACGCGTGAATTTCTTTTTGCACAATACGTTGAAGCTTCTATCTGTTGTAGGTGTATAGTAAAGTGTGACTTGTATTGCTGGAATGATATATTTTGCTAGTTATAGCCATTTCTATTTGGTAAAGACTTCGTTTTTGCTTCTTCTATCATATACTGTAAGAGCTGTAGCAAAGCAATGCACGATAACTTTCATCCTGAAACATACAGATAACATCAATGAAAGGATGTTAAGTCATCTACATAATTAAATAGCAATTGGCCTTAGCCATTACTCATTATGGTGTAGCTTTTTGTCATTCTGTTTGATGCTAAAGGATGTTCAGCTGCTTGTAATTGATAGAGAGTTTTAATCTGCAGTGGTTTCACTGTAATGAGCCAAGCATGAAACTATTTTTGATTTTAAAAGGCAAAAAGACCCTTGTTTGGGTATAGGCATGGGAACAATGCTTGGGGTTCCTCAAATCCCCCAGATATAGATAGAAGCTTTTCTTTTTTATTAGTTGATTTTCATAGAGTGCTAGCTGAGGAAAGATTGCTTTTGCTTCGGATGTAAAAATGCAGACCTATTCACAACATCTGAATCACAGTGAAACCATTGGAATATTGTGTTTCTAATCCGGGGACTCCGAATAGCAGAGGGATAGAAAGAAG
Organism: Chauna torquata; assembly: GCA_013399475.1. Taxonomy (NCBI): domain Eukaryota; kingdom Metazoa; phylum Chordata; class Aves; order Anseriformes; family Anhimidae; genus Chauna; species Chauna torquata. The sequence goes on along the minus strand of VXAL01009684.1, from coordinate 7,841 downwards.
CACCCAGCATTTTGCCAGAAATGAATCAGGATAAGAGTTTTCCTTACTTCTAATGATCCTAAAATCTCTAACAAGGCTTCTAAAATTTGTAAGACAAAATGGATGCATTTAAATAGCAATAAATTGATTATATTGTGCAATCAGTTTTGGGGCATTCTAAGCAATATTCATAGATATCAGCTTTGAGGGGAAGTCCAAAAGAGAGCTTTGAAGATGGCTTTTGTTTTGATTTTGTAATAGTGTCATTAGCATACTACTGACAGTAGCTTGTAACGTTGTTATGATTCACATTTCCTTAGCTAAGTCAGCAGCAGAAGGAATGTCCAGCTAACTGTACTGAAGGATTTTGATTCATTGTTTTTGAATGAACATTTGCAGTGGTTTAATATACTACCTAACTGTTTGTCACAGCCCTGTTAATGACAATTTTTGTCTCTATCACAGAAGAAGCAGAAATAGATATCTTATTCTTATCACGTAGAAATTGTCACAAAACGTTTAGCATAAAATAACAGAGTATTTTGGTTGGAAGGGACCTCTGGGGTTCATCTAGTCCAACTCACTGCTCAAAGCAGGTCTAATCAGACAAGCTGAGGACTGTATCTAGCAGAATCTTGAATACCTCCAAGAATGGAAGTGACACAATATCTCTGGCATCCTGCTCCAGTGTTTGGCTGCCTTTATTGCCATACACTTCTGAAGGTAATGGAGACAGAACAAAACAATAAAGAAAATGAATCTAGAAAGTAGAAACCCATGTTTTGCTGATTGTAAAGATATGATATGGTGGAAATCATAAGCTCGAAGCATAAGTTGGTGTGCCTTTGGAGGAACCGTCTGTGTCAGCAGAATTTGAGTGAAATAAGAGGATGCATTCTTAAGCTTAAGCGTACTGTTTGATAGGCTGAAAAGAAACAAGTTGCTTTGTGAAAAAGACTAGGGAGAAAAATACTTTGGAGATTAACAGTTATTTTTATTTCTGCATCAAATCAATGTGAATCTGCC
>VXAL01009683.1:61345-114204 GCA_013399475.1 Chauna torquata | reverse complement strand
GGGGCCCCGCCGCGCAGCCCGGCCCGACGGCCCCGCTCCGCAGCGGGGGGCCAAAGGGCCCGAACTCCGGAGGGCCCCGCGCCGGGCGGGGAAGCCCCGCTCCGTCCCGGGTCGCGGGCAGAAGCGCCCATAAGTTGTTATTTAAAAACGGGACCGAGAACATCCCGGTGACAAGTCTGCGAAACGAGCAGGAGACCTGAAATGTCGCCTCTTACTTCCCCGCCTAGCAGCCATCTTTCAAAGCCACATCGTCACCGCCGCGGTCGCCCCTGAACACGCGCCGCGGGTCTCGTTTCCCCGGGAGCTCGAGGCCCCGCCGTGGTGCCGAGCATCAGGGAGAGGCCTCCAAGTCCCCAGGCCGTCAGCTCCGAGCGGCCGAGCCCCCGGGCTGCGGAGCCATGCTGGCACTTGTGGGGCGTGTGTGGCCCCCTCGAAAACGTGGCCACGGGTGATGCAGCAGGGCTGTGAGCGGGGCTATGTGACCGAAAGAAATGATGTTCCAGGAGGATGTTTTCCTCTGGACTACTAACACTAGGAGGAAATTAAAAAGGATTGTTTGCTTAGGATGGCCATCAAACGGAGTAAACTGTAAGCAGGGGATTACCAAGAGATTTCTGAGAAAATGAATCAGCTTGAAAAGAAGTGTAACAGTATGAAAACTGGCAGTGGTGGGGGAGAGACCCTGGGGTGGGAGCATGTAACGGCAGCGGGCTTGGCTCCGCCAGAAGCTGCTTCAGCAGCACTGCAACCTGCCCAGGCCTAGCTGAGCCGCTCTGCTGTCCTTACGGACAAAGAGAGCACGAGACACTGAAGCTAAATGCAAAAGTATTTCCTGTGTTACACCCCCCGCAGCCACAGACAGAGCTAATCTCTCGTACGCTTCTATTAAAAAAATGTAAAATCAGTGGGATGTAGCGCCCACCCGACCTCTCTGATTTGCAGGCTGCTGTACTGGATGCATACAGCAAGCGAAGGCCTCCTAAGCAGCATGTGTCCCTCTTACCCCCCTGCCCCCTTTCTTATGATCTGTTGGGGATCCCACAGTTAAGCCACAGATGACAGGTTGAAAGTCACTGGCCTAGATTAGGTTAGTACCAAAGGTTAGGCATGTGTCAATGCACAAAGCCTTGAATCTGACCTGCGACCTGCAGCAGTCAGGCTTCATTTCCTCCCAGATCTGAAGGCTTTGCCTTGCAAGAAAGTCATTTTTCCCCCTGTAGATGCAGTAGAGTCTTAACCTTGACCTACTGCAGCAGCAAATGCTTTCCACAATCCGAAGGGCTTATCAGATGTTACAGACCTGGCAGGGAGCAGGAAGAAAGACTGAGTATTGGGAAAACAGTTTTCACCCTTATAAGGACAGGTCACACATCTAAAGCATCTTGGGTTTGGAGCTTCTAAGCTGAAGTTCACAGCAGTGTTGCTTTAACAGCGTACCCGGATCCACGTTCTGTCACCCACATATGTCCCATTTTTAGAGGAGTGGATAACTCACATCCCTCACAGCTTCCAGATGCAAGGCAGTTTAACAACAGACTTTTACTACTCTCTTTCAGTCTTTTTTTCAGCATTGCTTACATTTCTATGGAAGTGCTACAAGAAGTTCAAAAAAAGCCACTTAAAGATACAGAGCTGACCCTTCTTTCCTTGAGTACTCCATGTCCCATTAAGCTGATGTACAAGGAATGTCTATTTGAAAAGTTAGCCATTCATGTCAACTTTTTGACACTCAGATTCTAAATATGTTTCTAATAGCACCTTATCACCTTGCATTTGACTCTACCACATGCCCCATTAGGGTCTCATGTCCACGTAAGAACTGCATGACACGCATCCAGGTGCGTCCTTTTACCCTTGGCAATTCCCATCACTGTGCGGGGAACACGGTCTTACTGTAAGACACAGGCTGTTCAAGGAAAAGGCTCAGGCCAGTTGTTGCATGTGACTAGTAGCATCCCTAGAACGATCAGTCAGGAAACAAGAAGCCCAGTTTCAAAAGCAACTTTTACTCATTCAGTGAATCCATATACTGCAAAAACTGTGCTGCATCCTACACACTGTTCAGCTGGGTCTACAAATCACTTAAAACAAGGCTCTAGATCATTCTAGTAGTGGAATACTGATTTCATTAGAAGTTAAATTATGTATGCTCTCATTTGAAGCTCCTCTCTTCTGTCGTAACAAGAACATTGCCAGAGTAACTCATAGAGCACTTGACGTGAGATAAAGCCCTGGGAGCTTCAGGTTTCCATAGACTGTCAGAAAAAAGGAACATGACTTCCTTGTATTGCAGTTATCTAAGAGGCTGATGAGTTTTAGTTTCCTCCCTTTCAGATTGTTTTAGGCATTTATTTTCTTCAGAGCTGGAATTCAGATTGAAAACACTGTTCTGCCATCTGGTAAATCCTCCATGCTGTGAGGAAACAATATCTCAGTTCCTCTGCCAGCAGGGATAGCCAGCTCAGTTTATGAAAATTTAAAGCATTGTTGAATTCATTTGCAAAAAGATGCAGCTAGCAAGACAAAATTTTAACAGTCTGCTACCCCATGGTAATATTGTTCAAAGTGAACTTTTGGCACAATGTTTTAGGAGAAATGAAAGTCCAGGTGTGTACATAAGGAATACCAGCTGATAAACATGATTAAAACAAGTCTTGGATAAAGAAGAATTGATAACTGGTCTTACCAGTTCCAAGGGGGCCAGATTTATCCTTGTGCAGGCAGGACAGCCTCCCCATTACAGTCACTATGATTCACAGTCCATGCCTTACAATGCCTTTACAGCACTTTTTGTTTAACAGCTGAAGACACAAGGAATTCTGGGAGGAACAGAAGGGCATTTGGTCGTATAAAACTACAAGAAGCATCACAGCAAGAGGTACAAACACTTGAAGTGTTTAAAAGGTTCATGGTAACAGCATGTTGCATAGCTTGCAGAAGGTCAGCTGGAATCAGGAACATGCACTTCGACATCTTCTAGCTAACCTCGCTGGCTCCCCTCCGCACTCAGCAGCTAAAAAGGCCACATCTTTGTTCAAGGGACTTGTTGTGGCTCTGAAATCATCCCAGCTGTTGGGAAAGATGCATTTACTGTTGCAAGAATCCCTTGGCAATCATGAAGAACACATGCAAGACCAGGTAATGGAAACAGACTATTCTACCTTACACAGGTGGAAAAAATGTCAAGAACTGAGCCTTTGCCCAAACTAGCTATTTAATGGCTTGACCATCATTAATAGTTGCCTCCAAAGCTGCTACGTGCAAATCCATAGGAAATGGAATCACGGAACACAGGAATGAGCTGGTAGAAGCTGCTGACCTCCTTGGACCACACACCGTGGTGGGCAGGACACCCATTGTCATAAAAGCTGTACCTGAGGGTGCCTCAGAGAAGGAGAGCAGCACGAGCCTGCACGAAACACAAGACACCAGCATGGAAGAGCCTCGCTATCAGAGAAACCTTTCCACATGTGCACCAAGACCCAGTGAACGGAATGGATGGTGCAAAATCAACACATTCTAGCTATCTGCTTTCTTCAGAGGAATGTGCATTTGCTGAGACGCTGCTATAATTTCCAAAATAATTGGGATATAGCTAGCCAAACCCCAAGACTGATGAGTAACGTAAAAGGAGTCTGTATCTCTGATTACTGGGGAAGCAAGTGTAGGGATCTCAGCAATGGCCTGAGATGGAGAGGACACACTTAGCAAGGCCAGATGGCATCTGCCCTCTCATCGATCAAAAAGCAACCAGCATCATGTTAACCCACCCCACCCGAACCTAAAGGTATGAAGCAAGAGTGCAGGAGCAGAGGGAGGAGCAGAACGGGCATGTAGAAAACCAGCCTGCATACTGAAAACCAGCAGAAAGGTGAACTGGAAGACTGGGAGAGCAGCCAAGAACCAGTCGGGATGTTCCCTGCAGTGAGGGCAAAAACGGCTGCGGCTCCCGGCAGAGACCTGCCTGAGCTGCTGCCGCCTGCCCACATGCTAGGGTAAGCTGCGGGAAGGGAAGCAGGGGCTGGGAAACCCTCACAGGGAGATGGGCAGCCAGGCAGCAGGAGACACGCGAGTCCTGTTTCGGCTGACGCAGGGCGAGGGCAGCAGAGAGCTGCGGCATGCCCTGGACTAGGAAACTGCGTTGAAGATTTAGGGAGACCAGGGGGTTGGCTGGGAGGCAAAAGCTGGGCTGAAGTTTTTGGTACCACACTAGCAAATTGTTTTCAGAAGGCCACAGCACTTCCAAGGCCATTGCCTTCGGAAATCATCATGCAAAGACTGGTGAATGATACTAACAGATGGGTAGCATAGGACAGGATCCAGCAAGGAGTCTCCTGCCACAGCCCTGTCTCCATCACTCTGCTCTGGATCCAGACACCCAGCACTGCAGGACTAGCGCAAGGACACTCAGCGTTTATTCAGACTGTAGCCTTGGACGAGGCTGCTGTGAGGAGCACCAACAACCACTGCAGCTGACAGGAAGCTAGAACATGAGGGGTTAAGGGTGCTTTGAGTTGACGTTACCAGCTGGAACTATTTCTGCAACTCCTACCCAAAGGACCACTCACTCCCAGCAAGGGGAAGTGGTGGAGGACGCAAAGACAGGAACGTGAGACAGCAAAGCCTGCAGGCAGTGGAGACAGACAGGGCTGTCAGCACGCATCTTGTGGACCTTGCAAAGCAATAAACGGCACAGACCACAGGCTGACTGTCCCCTCAGTGGGCTCCAGACAACACTGCTGCAGCTCTGAAAAGCGGGACACCTGAGCTGAGCAACACAGAGCTTCTTAAGGAGTTTGCTGGAAGCCCCAAGGGCTTTGCTTGACTTAACCGAGGAACGGAAATCAAAGCAACACATGCCTCACCCGTAAATCATCTCTTCTCGTGCCTGTGTGTGCCCTGGGGAAGGTGACCATGGCATCTTGGCAGATTACTAATGGAGCAAAGACCAGGGAAGATCAACAAGATCGTTTCCATTGCAGTAGATGAGCACTGGCAAATGAGGTGTCATATGTGGCCTCCGGTCTCCAAAGAGACGATGCTGAGCTGTGACACACCACAGAACAGGGAAAGGAATTGGGCCTAACACTGGGGACCCAGCGTAAGGGCCTGATCCTTCAAATTCTCCACATACCTGCACGCTTCCCTCTGAACAGGACTCCGAATAGGTCTGGGACAACTGAGAAGCATGTAGCTGGAGGTGCCTTGTCCACAGGCAGACCCCAGGACACAGCTGAAACAAGAGCTGTACAGCTAGCAGGGCTGCAGAGGAGCAGGGTTTCCTGGCTGCCACCAGGCATGGGAGATGGGGGGTTACGTCTGGGATCCCTGCCAGAAGGATTCTGCCCGTCTTGATGTTGCATCACATGCACAAAGGCTGCAGTTACTGACGCGATGCTGCCTTTTGTGGGAAGCACTGCCTGGTGCCACGGGGCTCCTTCACTCCAGCCAGCACGACTCCCTTTCTCTTCCCCAAGCATATTTCTCAACTTCCTCCTACACCCTTCCCACGCCCACCAAACTTCTAAACTGATTTTATCTTCGCCTTAAGTATATGGTATATATACAGTAACAGGAATCACAGAAATGATCATGCAAACCTTTGCTCTGAAATTACACAATTTCAGAGTTCTGACACTGCAGGCAGGTCTACCACTGAGCAGGAGCTCCAAGCATTGGTATTTTGTCCTGGGTCACTAAAGTCACACCTTAGATATCAAACATTGTCTCATTAGTTATAATTATTGATGTTACCTCATGCAAACCACCTGCCACTTACATGGCACATGGGAATTCTCACTTCTGCACACATTCATCTGTGCTACATTACAAGTCACATGAAGATGTACCGTGAAGATAGTGCTGTTTTACCCATTTAGGTGATGAAATATAACCCGCCTTCTGAGACTTTCACCACATCTGGCCTACTCAGGCACTTCACACCCATGAAGCAACTGACAATTTGCATCACTGACATTTTACCTGAGGACATAGCCCACTGTCCATATACAGGCCAAACATTTAGAAAAATATAGGACTAATTTCTTGATTCCTGGTTCCTGAAAGAAAAATGTTTCATCAGATCTTCAGAGGATAGACAAGAACATCCGTCCTTTCCCCTGTACACATCACAACCTATAAAAGCCACCATGCCATACCTGCTAATCAGCCTAAGATTTAGTACAAGATACTGAACACTTCAAAACTGTAATTTAACCTGCGAAGAGAACGAGATCAAAGGAGGGACCATGCATTGCCAGGGAGTTTGTTAGACAACAGGTTCCCAGGTGATGCTAGAATATGAAGTTTACTTCACACAGACAAATGCACAAAAAGTCTTCTCAGCAATGCAGGTGGTAAACCATGAGGCAAAAGCCAGAAGATGTAGCTGGGAAAGTTTAGAGTGGACATCAGGAAAAGCTTCTTCATTAGAAGCGTAAGTGCAATACTGGCTGTGCAAGATCTCCATCCCTGGGAGTTTTTCAAGACTCAGCTAGACAAAGCTGCACAGCTGACCTGAGCCAGCATGGATAATGGTCCTGTCTCAAGCAGCAGGCTGGACTACCGAACCTCCAGAGGTCTTCTTCAGCCAACAAGTCCATGATAAGTCTGACTCAAGTAAGGAGGGTGATTCCTTTTAACCTCAAAGCTGAGAAGTGGTAATTGTCAACATTTTTGTTAGCTTAACACCACATATTCAAAACACACTGACGCTCCCATTACCTTCATGGCTTACTGTGGACAATACAGAAAAGAGGCCCAAGGTCTCCTGCATTCACTGGCCAAAAACAAGGTGACTCAATCAGTTTAATACTTTAGAAAACTTCAGATAATTCTTACCTGTGTCTCAATTTCCTCCCCCGTGGATCTTGAAAACAGACAACAGGAAGCTTAATTGATAGTTTCAAACCAGCTTTTGAGATCTGAAGATGAAATGGCACAAACAGAAAAGCAAAACATTAACTAAGATTTTCATTATTTATTATTTCTATTAAAGAGCTCAAACTTCCCCCAGCCAGGCTCAGAGTCCTTCATTGCAGGGTGCTCCGCAAGTATAAAAAAATGAAAGGCAGCTCCTATGTTGAAAACGACAGCAAACTTGAGAAGTAGCACGTTTCATCATCACGTATTTGCTGTAGCCAGGCACGGGCTTTGAGCGGGAGGGCATGTCATACTGCTTGGGTAGTTACAGCACCCATGCTGCAGGGGAGGAGAGATTTGCCAAGGAAACATCACGGCTGACTCACAGACCCCATGCCCTGCTTCTCCGGGACTCCTTGACAATGTCTGGTGCCAGGTGAAGAGCAGCTCAAGAGCAGCCGTAAGCATGCTGAGCCGCCCAGCCCGAGCACTTTCCAGCCATGTTACTGGCTGCTAACACAGCTAGCTGCTCTTCAAAAATGCTGAGTGTGAGCTGCCTGCCGGCAGTGGCTGACCCTGCACGCCCCAACCTGGGAAACGGGCTGAACTGCTCCAGCACTCTCCTTCCAAACTGCGGCAAAGCCCAGGCTGTGGATGGGTTTCACATCCACGCCGTGGACGCCGGGCAAAGCCCACACTGGCATCCACTTCCCTAATAGCACAGACACACCTCTGCAGCAGGTCTTTGTTGGAGGGTTTGCAGGAATAGCTCAACCTCTGGCTGGGCCTTGCTTAGCTCCCAGAAGCAAGCGCCTGGCGTGACCCGGCAGCAAGCGGCATCGCCCAGCTCCGAGATTTCCGCTGTGGGAACAGGAGCAGCGCTGCGGGCTGATGGCCGAGCCCGTTCCACGGCCACGGGGCAGGCCCCACGGCCTTTGGCAGCACCCGGTCCCGTCCCGTCCCACCCCTCCCCGCCGGGGCCGGGAGGCACACGGGGGACAGACTGGCTCCGACAGGGTGCCCTGCCAGGCCCGCCAGGTCCGTCCCTCTCCTGGGGGCCACGCAGCAGCCCCCGGCCCCCGGCCCACAGCCAGCCCAGGCCCCTCGGAGCTGCCCCCTCACACGCCGCTCCCACCCCTCCCTCCCCATTGGCCGGGGCAGCACCTGCCGTGCCCCAATTGGCTCCCTCAGCTGCTCATCAGGCCCCTGGGGTATTTAAGCGGGGCGAGGCCCAGTGCTGACTGTGCTGCTTGGAGGGGTTGGAGCAGAGGAGGCAGGTGAGGCAGGGCTGGCGGGGAGGGGGTTGTGGCCTGGTCCTCTGGCTTGGTCCCGTGCTGGGGGCCTGGAGGGGCTCCCTGAGGTTGGCTCTCCCTTCCGTAGGGGCTCTGCAGCCCCTTGCCTTAGTTGGCTCCTTGCAGCCCTCTGAGGGATGGAGGGTGGAGGCTGGGCTTGGAGCTGGCTCCATCCCTGGAAATGGCTCCTGGCCTTGGGGGGAGCACTGAGGCTAAAATACCCCTGCCGAGGGGCTGTGTTTCCCCATCTTGTGCTCATGGGGCTTCTCTAGTTCCCTGGGCAAGCAGAGGGCCATGTGTTGTCTCTGCTGCTTTCACCCATCTGTAGGTGGGGGGTGACTTGGGGTGGGTTGTCTTGTGCTGGGCTTCCTGAGAAGGTGGCATCTCCTAGTGTCAGTGCTGCACCTGGTGCCCCTTGGAAAAGGGGTGTGAAAGGCTTCAAATACTTTCTAGAAGCTTCTTCCTAGCCCTGAGATGAATTCTTGGCAACATTACAGATCTCTGAGCTGTGATCAAGCAGCTGCAGGTCTGAAGGTTCTTCACTTACTGGCAGGTGAAGATCAAAGTGGGATGAGGGGTCCACAGGAGGTGGCCCTCCCACACAGCGCATGATGCGCATGCTGGATATCACTGACTTGTGATCAGCTGGGCATTCCCTTCCTGTTGACAGTGCTGCCAGACCTGCCTGTAGCTATTTCACAGGGATAATTGCTGGTGTAGGCATGATAAGTGTTAACAAAGGGATGGCTTAAGTGACAAGGTAACTTCTCTTGCTCCAGAGCTGCTCTGTCTCTGCAGGTGGAGGCTGCAGCCATGCACAGTTCTGCCAGCTTGCTGGAACAAGCACTTGACAAACTAGCTTAGTGTTTTTCAAGACTAACAGGGTTCTTAATGTGGTTGTGACTACCTGAAACTGTGTGGCTGTGAAGGACTTCATTATGAAGTTGGTTCTGCTGAAACTGCCAGATTAAAATGCCTGTTAATGAGCCACCAGAGCATGCTTCTTGCTCTGCAAGTTACGGCTGCAGTCCAAAGCCCTGGGAGTTCTGTACATGTGGTATAATCAGTAAATGGAAACTACTGGAAAGCCTGGGAGCTGTTCTACTTCAGGCAAGAAGGAACAGAGTTTTATCTCCAAATTCTAGGAGCTTGGGTAGCTTACACACTAACTGTCCCAAGGAGATAGTTAATAAAAGCCACTGGATGTGGTGTTCAGCTTCCTTTGGAACTGGGGGAATGGAGCAATCCCTGCCTCCTGCTAACGTGGCTTTAGTCTTTGAGGTTCTCTAATGCTGATGGCCTTTCTAGAAAGGTGGTAGATGTGTACTTCTGCCAGCAACTCTGGGCTTTGACCTTGGGATGTTAAATTCAAATCATTGAATCCCCCTTCTAAATCTAATGCTGCCCTCTGAGCACTTGCAGGCACCTCCCTTGGTTGTGGGCAGTGCCATTCCCTACTGCAGCAGACATCCTGTGACCCTGTTCTGCCAGCTGCATTTATGGGAACTGGGGTATTGGTGGCAAATCTGGAAAAGAATGCAAGTAAGTGCTTTAACCACAAATTAATACCTTTGCCCTGATCAGTCCTACCTGCTCATAGCTAACTAAATTGCTAAAATTAGCTTTGTTAATGCTCATTAAGGAACTGACAGTTAAGCTATAGAATGAGGCATGTTAGCTATGGCTCAATCACTAGTTCACAGATAAAACACTTGAAGGGAAGAAAAGCTTCCTGAACAAGATCCTCACCTCTCCATCCACAGGACAACATAACAGCAGGCTAGGTTCATGGAACCTAGGAATAAAGGAATAAAAACCTTATTCATGTTAAAGAACTAGTTTTATGTATGCTGGTCATTGTCAGAGGCAGAGATGGGGGGAGCTGCTTACCCCAGCAGAAAACTACTCTTCTGCTAGGCTAGCCTGTTGCAGTGGCTGTGAGAGTCCCACCGAGGAAGGGAAAACAGGCAGCAGCTTAGGAGTTTTGGTGCTGTTGCCCTTGCTATTTCACTGAATTCAGACTTGTGCCAAATTGGGCAATGACCTGTGGTTATGCTATTGTGCCACACTAGAAATGTGCACTGAGGAGTTTCATCTTTCTGAAATCACCTGCTCTGAGAACTTTCTCCAGCAGCGACCTGATTTTTGATGTGTTAATGGTACAAAATCATCTGCAAGACAAAGGTGCTGTGCAGAGTGAGAATCGCTCAGCTGCATGAAGTGAACCAAGCAGTGATGCTGCTTTTGCTCTCCTGCCTGGGGGTTCCCATGCATGGGGGCTGCCTGCTGGCAGACAGGACTGTGGGATTTCTGCTTGGAACTACCCCAGCTTGAAGCAGTGCCTTTCTCCAAAGAGTATGAAACAAATGATGTGGAATTACCAAGTGCTGTGTTTTCCTGTGATCTGAGCAAAATGAGGTCTGCTCAGCACTTCTGCAGGAGAAAGCACAGAAAAAGAAAATAAAACCACGCTGTCCACATGACTCAGTGAAGACTTGTCCACACCACAAATACTGGCATTGCAACACACCTCGATTCCTCCTACAGAGGAGAGCAAACCATGTTCCAACATGATTGTGCTGTGAGGATTGTCACTGTCAGTTGCATCCCTAATTAAGGTGGGCTCTTGGTACTTCAGAGGTTGATTCTAACCTTACGCTAGTTTTTTACATCATCCAAGGAGTTACTCCTGACTAATGCTAGCAGGTACTCTCCTATTTTTTTGCTGCAGTTTCTCTGTATGCTAACCCTGACACCAAGGCCAGTGTGACACTCTACAGTTGGAGTTTTCCACCTGTCTAGAAGTGAAGCAACTCAGTGAAGCGGTTGTTTGTAATGGTGTTGAAATAGTTGTGCTTTGCCCTGCAACAGCACTGCACTCAGCCTACTTGGCTTCAAAAACAATGAATTTACTCCTAAGCAGTGCAAGAAGAATACTAACTGAGCAAACCATGTGGACTTTGGGACTCAGACTTTGCATTCAAGCCCTGGTTTTGCTTGGAGCAATTTTCTAGAAGTTTTCCCAGGCTGCTAAAGTTCAAGCTGTATTTTTACTGTGGTGTTATGTTAGGCAGCCCTCTGGACAGGGTGGTCACCAGGAATGCCCAGAAGGGTGCTGGCTGTGGGCTTACCACTTGATAAGTTGGAGGTCCCAGTTTCTGTGGTAGCTCTTGCTGTGGATGTGTAGTGTTCTGCATCCCTGCCTGCTTTGCTCAGGTCTCACTAAAATGCCAATTAATTGTATTTGACAGCCTGCCACTTACATATACTGCAGCATTAACTACTGAGAAGTCTCCCCTAGTTCTATCTGTTGTTGGCTCTGGGCTGACAAGTGCCTCTTCCACTGTTTACTTTCCAGCTATCTGTTCCTGTTCCCACAGCAAAATGGAAACCTTACACAAGTTGAAGTGGACAAGAAAAAGATAACACTGTCACAAATCAGATAGCAAGCTTTTTTGGGTAGAGTCTGTCAGGGAGCCTAGAGTTGTCCTTGGTTTGGGAATCCTGGGCGGGGGGGGGTGTCCACTGGAAAATGCCGTAGGAATTCTAAAAATGGATTAACTGGCAAGGGATGGAAGCAGATACTGCAATGAAGAACAAGTGTGCTGAAGTCCCTGCTGTGCCTGACTGAGGCAAGGAGTAATCTTGGTTTTATTGTGAAACTGGAGTGTCCAGATACCAACCTGGGTCTATGCTGGGGAGGCCAATACACTTTCAAGATATTGCATAACTTTTACACTTGAACTTCTGTAATCACATTAGGTAATGAGAATACTTCTGAGACTTACTAAATCTCTCCTCACTTCCCATGATACTGTCTAGTTCTCCTAGCTGGTCAGTAGGATGAGAATGCAAGTTTCAAAATAGCCAGAATGCCACAGCAGCAAAACATGGCCCACCCTTCTAGGAAAACTCCAAAACATTTTCATATCCTTCCCAGAGCTGTGAGACTTCCAGTGTTGCTGGAGTTGGTAGTGATGATAAAGGTTCCCCACTATGAAGAGGCATAGCGGGACTACTCTAAAATAGATAATTAAAGGGTATTGAGTGAGTTCAGCTGTATTCTCAAAATATTGCTCATTTTTAAATTGCATTATCATTGAACTGAGTTCAACATGTTTTGAAATTAAAACTAAAATTATGTAACTTATGTTCGAGCAGGGCTTTGTAGTACAGCAGTAACCTGTCATGACTGAGACAATGTTCTGTGATTCACACCACTAGTCCTGCTTCTGCAGGGTGCAGCTTTCCTTCATTCCAGTCCTTGGGCAGTGAAGAGACCATGCAGCGGGAAGCTGAGCCAGGGGTATCTCACAGAGAAAATGCGGAACTGATTCAAAAAAAGTAGTTCTCACCCACTTCTGACCTGCATCTTTGAAGCTAGTCAAGTGCCACAAGCAATAAAATAAGTAGGATGGTTGCTTTGTTTAAGGCATTGGGCTGTTTGAGGATTGAGGGGTCTGAGTAGAGTCTCCTGTCGTATACAGATACTTGTACACCAGAAGTTATAGAGCCTCTCAAATATACTCACTTTCTTGCAAGAAAGATTAGTGATTTCACAAAGTTCCTAGGCCACGCTGGATCCCAACTTTGCCCTCTGCTTTTTCACCAGTATTGCTAGGACTATAGTTCACTGGAAGAAACTTAAGTTGTACTCTTATGACTCTTTTTAATCCTTCAGCTGCAGTTGACTTCACTATGGCGTCAAAAAAGACCACAAAAAATCTGCTAGAGGGTGAGGAAAAGCAGCAAGAGGTAGGTGCCCAGGAGGTTGGTACTCTAACGTGCAACAGTTAAACTACCTGCTGGCAGATACGGTGGTTAGTTAACTTCTGTCAGCATCTCAAAACCAGGCTGGGAGTAGCAGAAAGATTAACCAAATGAACCTGTGGCTAAATCTAAACTCAATACAGAAGCTAATTTTTCTTGCTCAAGAAAAAATCCCAGGGCTGGCTCAAGTCACACAAATAACTCTGAAACATTAGCTGTTAGAGGTCCTGTTTCTACATCTGGGCATGATGGTGCTAAAACCCAAGTGTGACTCAGCAGTGACAAGAATAGAGCTCCAGCTTCTAATCCTGGCTTGCCACTGACAAGGATTGGTCTTTGGGCAAGTCCCTTCAAACTCTGAACTTAAAAAGGATGATGAGATGGACTGGGTGTTGCCTTAGAACCTTTCATGGCTTGTACTCACTCATCAGCTTGAGGCTGGGTCTCTAAAGTCACTTCTCTCTGGTTTTAGAGCGCTGTTGACCGGGTAACCAACCTGCCCTTGCTCAACTCTGCATTCAACCTGGTCTCATCGGCCTACAGTTATACCAAGGAGACACATCCTTGCCTCAGCGGTGTCTACAATGTGGCTGAGACTGTGGCTGCTGTTGCAGTAGGGAGTGTGGTTGGTGGGGCACAGCCCATACTGAACCAACTTGAGCCACAAAGTAAGCGAGGCGGCTGGGGAGACCCTCCCTATACAGAAGGGAGTAGGTGGGGAGGGGAGCTTCATGGGCCTGTTGGGTGACATCCATCTCCTCTAGCACACTGTTCTAGTTAATTGTTGCACTGAGTCATTCACTCAGCTGTTCCCAGCTGCTCAAACTCACTGAATTTAGTGGACATGAGCTTCTTACTAGCAGAAGTAAAGTTGGGCCTCTTGTCTGTAGGTTCTTTAAGTCAGTAAGCAAAAACTCCCTGCCTTCCCTCCATCGCTCCAAGCTATGCACATACTGCATGGTAGTATCGGTGTCCACTCTGGATATTGCTCAGTCTTGTCCCAACACTTTCCAACTCCTTAATCCCCCTGCTCACCAGAGTACTACACTGCAATTGGAGCAAAGAGCTGCCAATTGCTGGAAAGCTGGGAAGGCAAAATGGAGGCTGTTTGAACCTGCCAAACTGTAAGGTTTGTTCACTTTTTAACAAGGCACCCCATACACATTGCACACCAGAGCAGTGATTTTCTGCTTGCTTTCATGAGTGTATCCCATGTTGGCCACTGTAGGGTCAAAAACCCCTCTCTAAACTGATACCTGTCCTTTTGTCTAGTTGCACTTGTAAATGAATATGCTTGTAAAGGACTGGATCAACTGGAGGAGAACTTGCCTTTTCTTCAACAGCCAGCAGATAAGGTAAAGTAAAAGCTTTTCCTGGGGAAGCCATGGCTTGATTTCTTGCCTGATGGAACTGTTATGTGTAAAGAAGAACTTGGGGAAATAAGCTTCAGCAGCGCTTGCTTTGTCAGGTCAGTCCCTGGTAGAGGTTAGGGGATTTGTTGCTAGCTGATGAGAGCTGGGGATGTCTTCAGCATGTGGAAACAACCAGGTCCTTGTAAATACAGGTATACTGTTTCCCCAGTCTCTGAGAGTGCAAACACAACTTAGTCGTGTGGAAAAGCTACTTCAGGGAGGGAAAACTTAATTCAGGAAAAAATAAATCTTTCTCTGCCCCTTCCTGTTGTAGGTCATCTCAGACACCAAGCAGCTGGTTTCCACCAAAGTGACATCTGCTATGGATGCTGCCTGTGAGGCAAAAGAAGCAATGGCTGATAAAGTGACTGAAGCTGTGGATCTCACTAAAAATGTTGTTGGGGACAGTGTTAAGCTGACCAGGTCAATGGTCACCTCCAGTGTTAGCAGTGCTGTGGAGGCTGCCCAGGGTGCCAAGGACCTTGTGACTAACAAGGTGACAGAGGTTGTGGACCTGAGTAAGCACATTGTGGAGGACAGCGTTGGACTGACCAAGTCTGCAGTTGCTTCTACTATTGTTAATGCTGTGGAGGCTGCCCAGGGTGCCAAGGACCTGGTGACTAACAAAGTGACAGAGGCTGTGGACCTGAGTAAGCACATTGTGGAAGAGAGCGTTGGACTGACCAAGTCTGCAGTTGCTTCTACTATTGTCAATGCTGTGGAGGCTGCCCAGGGTGCCAAGGACCTGGTGACTAACAAGGTGACTGAAGCAGTAGACCTCACTAAACACATTGTGGAGGACAGCGTTGGACTGACCAAGTCTGCAGTTGCTTCTACTATTGCCAGTGCTGTGGAGGCTGCCCAGGGTGCCAAGGACCTTGTGACTAACAAGGTGACACAGGCAGTGGACCTAACTAAAGTGGCTGTTCAAGATGGTGTTGAGAAGACCAAATCAATTGTCACTTCTACAGTCAATACAGCTCTGGATGCTGCATACAGCACCATAACTAGCAAAATAAATGCAGCCCTCGAGCAGAGCAGAGAGGCCATCCAAGAGAGTGTGGAGAGAACTAATTCAGTGGTGACCAACAGTGTAAGCAAAGCCAAGGCAGTGGGCCAGGCAGTGGCAGGTGGTGTAGAATCCGTCCTGGGTATATCAGAAGATCTGGTGGATCACTACCTCCCGATGACAGAAGAGGAACTAGGTGAGAAAATGCTTAGCTGGCGGTTGTAAATGCAAAGTTTTTCCTGCATGACTAGAGAGCACCTGATGCTGAAAGTCATCATCTAATGTAGACAGGTAGCTCTGAATTTGTCATCAACTTGGCTTTCTGTCAACATTGACTGTCCACATGCTATGGGACAGAGTTCAAGTATTTGCTAGCTACTCCTTGCCCTTCAGCCTCAACAAACGCATGGGTGCCTGCTTCAACCTATCTGTTAAGTCTGCTTATCTGGAGAGAACACTGAGTGGGGACTAGCCTACCTTTAATACCTGAGCAACTGCAAACATCTGCTGTTTATATAGCAAGCTTCAGCCTTCATGTTTTACAATGGGGACCTCTTACCTCTTTTTTTCCCCTGCTCCTTACAGCTGGCGGGGGTGGAGCACAGCTACACCTGTTCTTGTTTCCTCCAGGTAAACTTGCAACTGCTGTTGAGGGATTTGGTATGGCTTCTGTGGAGGAGCAGAAACAGCAACAGAGTTACTTCGTTCGTCTGGGTTCCCTGTCTAACAAAGTCCGTCATCGAGCCTACAGGCACTCCCTGAACAAGCTGCAACATGTTAAGCAGAGAACCCAGAACGCACTCTCACATCTACAGCTGGCAATAAACCTGGTACAAACATGCTTCTTTACTTTTTCCTCCCATCTGTAGTCTTCCTGCTACAATAATCAGATGTAGGTGCTTCTTCCATTCTGCACCCAGCTGCATGTCATGGGTCCTTCCCTGTCTGAAGTGCTTCACTGATCAAATGTGCTTGCAATACAACTACACCTCTCATTTTTCCCATCAGATTAAATCTGTGAAACAGGAGGTTGGCCAGAAGCTTCTGGATGGGCAAGAGAAGCTCTATCAGCTGTGGGTGGACTGGAGCCTGACCCAACCCAAGGGGCACCAAGTTAAAACAGCCTCCCAAGCAGAGGTATACCTATACAGGTGTATGTAATCAGGCCTCTCATGGATGGTGTGCATCTCATCTGCTACAGTAGCTAAGCTATATTTCTTTCCCAGCAGATAGAATCACGGACGCTAACTATGCTGCATATCATCACCCAGCAGCTACAGCGTGCTTATGAGAATCTGAAAGCCAGCATTCATGGCCTCCCCAGCAACATCCAAGAAGCTGTGCATCAGGCCACTCGAAATATCCAGAAGCTCCATACTTCTTTTTCCAGTGCTAAGTCCTTCCAGGACCTTTCCAGCACCACCCTGACTGAGAGCCAGGACTCTGTGGCAGAAGCCCGAAGGTCTCTAGATGACCTGTTTGAGTATGTAACTCAGAACACCCCTCTAAACTGGCTTGTGGGTCCCTTCAGGGCAATAGCTGAAGTGTCACAAGATAGCAGAAAGGAGGAGGAAGATATGATTGATATAAAATCTTCTGTGTTGGAAAAGGCTGCTACATCAAAGGAGGTTGCTAAGATGCCTGAAGAACTGAAGGGGGCAGAAAGGATTCTGGGGGAAGTGTGTGAAGTACTAGAGAAAGACACAGAGGTGGCATTGGCTGCAAAGGAGATGGTAACTAATGCACCAAAGAAAGATCTCTGAAAAATTCCAGCTCTTCTGGCCAAGGCCCCTTGGCTAGAACATCAGTCTTTTAATTGTGCCAACTGCCAATTATGCCAAGAGTACCTCCTGCTCTTGTTCTGTCCCAGGCTGAGCTCACAGTAAGGTGTAGGTTGCAAGGAGACTTGATAACCCAGCTGGGGTGATTCCATATCTTGACTTTTTTTAAGCATGCTGCTCTGGAAAGGAAGAAAGAGGGCCTGTACTTTGGCTTTTTAAATAAATTGGCACGGCTGTATGTGTGAATGGCTAATTCTTGCTGAGACAAGTTGTGGGTGAGAAGGGGTCTCAAGTTACTTTTAATGTTGGATTTTTTTTAATGAATTCATTCATGCTGCAGAGATCTTAGAGGATGATGCACTTGACCTTTGATAGCGTTTCCCTCCTACAAGTTTAAAACTGCATTACAGACACTACTTCCTCTCTGACTGTTGTACTTCCTCAGAGGCTCAGCCCTGCAGCAGACCAGGAACAGCTGGGGGCAAGAGGCTTCTTCTCAAGAGACTTCTCTTCATGGATCAGCAAAGCACTTGTTCTTTCATAGAGAAACACTTAGCAAGGTGGGATTTTTCTTTCAAGCATGCCAGTTTGCAGTGGGACTCTCTCTCCTAGTCATAGAAATGACTTCAGGGATCCTCTGATTGTGTGTAAGGAACTCCATGGAATGTTTTGCAGCTTTTGCCAGGAGTTACTCTGCCATGTTTAAAGGATATTCTCATTAAAATAGGGAGAAAGGTACTTTTTTTTTTTTTGCAAGTAAACAAGGCTTTGTATGCATTCCTAATGTAACTTATTTTGTACTGGTATGGCACCAGTGCTAGGGCTGGAGTAATGGCAAAGAGACTTCAAAATAAAACCTGAACTGTGTTCAATAAATACCTGTTTCTTTTCTGTATGTAAAGCTGCAGCATCATGTTTTTTCCCCTTAGCTGTGGTTGGCAGGAAGCTTGCATTTGACAAATTGCCCATCATTCCCCTCTGAATGCTTTTAGCGGGTCCTATGCCTCAAGCTTCAGTAGAAGAGGATTTTGACTGTTTGGCCCCTTGGAGTGCTGCCTGAACCCTGCAGCTTTGGCTGCAGCTGTGCTCCTGCGGCCGTAACTCCCGAGCCCCAGACCCGTCTCAGTGTTCCCAGCCCCCCGGCACTTGAAGTAATGCCGGTGGTCTCTCTCCGGAGGAAAATGGAGGTGCCCGTACAGAGCGTGCTCCCGCCAGCTTTGCTTAACCGCCTCCGGGCGCTGTCATAGCGGACAACAGAGGGGGCCCGGGCGGCCTGCACCACGGCCTTTCCTCCCCAGCGGCGAGCGCCGCGGGTTCAGGTGGCAGCGGGAGCCTGGGGCCGGGAGCGGGCACCGCCGCGCTGNAAGCGCTGCCCAGCGCGGTCGGGGCGTGCAGGAAGCGGAGGCCCGGCGGCCGCGGCCCGGCCTGGGGGCTCCCGGGGCAGCTCCCGCGGGGAGGCCGGAGCAGGACCCGCCGCAGGTAGGCCGGCCCCTTCCTCCCCTCCTCTCTGCTCCCCACCGCCGAGGCGGCCCGGAGCGGCAGCGCGCGCGGTGGTGAAAAGGGGGAAACGGTGCTGGGTGGTTGGGCTCAGCGGGAGCAGGGCCCCGCACGCCCGCCTCACGGCCCAAGAGGTGCCGCTGAAATGCTGGAGGGGCACGGGCGAAAACCGGTAGAAATTTGGGTGAAGAGTGGGGCATTTTGCTGAGTCACAAAGCGGAAGGCCATCAACGAGTTTCAAAGGTCTCGCTCTGCTGTTTCGAATGCCTGGCCTTTCTTTCCTTTCCTCCCGTCGATCATTTCACTGAATCAGAGGTTTTCATTGAAAGAGCCATTAACTTCCTCAGGTTCAGCTTGAGCTCATTCGTTAGGCAATTAGAGGATTTTTGAGAGAGAAAAACAATTTGAAATTACAAACTTTCCCCAGTTGAGAGCTATTTTTAAACACCCCGGTTTCCTTTAAATAGAGGAAGCTTCTCCACCAGGTTGTCAGTGCCAGGGAGCCTCCACGAGCAGCATCTCACTGCGTGCAGATCTGCCAGCACCCACGCTGCCCTCCGGTTACGACAAGTCAGCTGTTTAATTTAACCCCGCTCAGCCGGCTTTGGTGAGTGCAAAGGCTTAGGAGAGCTCAGGGATTAGATGTGGATGGAGATCATGTCAATGTCCACAATTACATTAAACAGCCTGAGAGCAGATGTCTGTGGGATCAACCTTCCTGGCAGGGCGTAAGTGATTTGAAAGGGCTTCCTCTAAGCGTGCTTTATTCCCCAGCTGCCCGCTGCAAGGAGCCTGTGATGCCCCTGGAATCAGCCACTGCCTTGGAGGGGCCCCTGGAGGAGACGGGTACTTGCTTTACATACATACATTAGCAGTTTAGCAATTATTTTTAAACGGTTGTAACTAATGTGAAATGAATGTGAAGAACTTGCTCTTTGCTTAATAACAGAGTTGGAATAATGTGTGGAACATGTCACATGCACTGGCATCTTTGTAAGCACTAAACGGATGCAAAAATATTTCAGAGCTGTGAAGGAGAGCCTGGGAGCTGCCAGCCGCACTATTTCTGAATGTGTTGCCCTGTGTTCTTCTTGCAGGTTCACCTGGCCTGGTCTTCAGGACAGAGATGTCCCAGTTCTGAGATGAGTCCCTGAGCAGCAAAGAGCTATTGCTTGCACAGTACGTGAAGTACAAGGGCATCACAAAGCACCACTGGGAAACCATCCTCAACTCCAAATGCTGTAATATGCTTTTTCCATCCATGCTGCTTCAATCCATCGTCTGGACCACCAGCTGATGAGATGGCACAGAGTGCCGAGCTCCAGCCAAGCTTTGAGGACATTTTTAATATTCTATCCCAGATCCCACAAGATAAACTCCTTAACCTCAAATATAAACTGAAGTATTCGACATTTGCGCGCAGCAGCACGTTACTGCAAGCCATGGTTCTGCTTACTCTGGGACAAGAAACAGATGCAAGAATTTGTCTGAATGCCCTGGGAGATGACCGGGCAGCCCAGTACCTCCACCAGACCAAACTGGGCACTGCTGGAGTGCAGAAAGACGGGGAGAATTTGCAGCCCCCCCAGCTGGATGCAGGTGCCATGGCGCTTCTGGCAGAGATCTACTCGCTGCTGGCAAACAAAGAACTGTGCAGTCATGAAGCCATGGTCAAAGCTGACAAGGCTGCCACGAAAGCCTGCAATGCCAGCAGGGACACTCAGAAGGACACACTTAACAGCGTCCTGGCTGGGGATCAGGAAAAATGTGGCTCAGCTCTTAGCACTGTGGGTTCAGACGACAAGTTTCAGATGCTGAGATCAGATGTGAGTGCAGGATTTCCCCAGATGACCAGCCCAAACAGCACGGTGAAAAGTTCGCCAGTGCGGATTAGAGACGTCTCATACCTTTCAGGCCCACGGACCTTGCACTCCTCAAGGAGCTCTGCTTCTTTCACCAGTCTCCAGATCAGTGAATCGCCAACAGCTGTTTTTCACATGCAGCCTCCTTCCCGTGAGCCCAGCCGGCTGTGCAAAGAGAGCACCAACAGTGCTGGACAGCTGGACAGAGACGGGCAGAGCCACAGCCTGCAGGAAACAGGCTGGGCCAGCAGCCCCAGCGCTCATCGCAGGCAGGACACAAATGCCCAAGTCCCCCGACTGGAGAAGGCTCTGCAGGTCAGTTCCTGTCATCCATCTCTCCCTATTCCTGAAACGCAGCTGCCCCCACTGGGTGCTGTGGGCCAACCTGTTGAAAGTAGTGACGTTTCCAGCACAGTGACAGCAGAACCTCAGGCAGCAAAAGAAAGCAGAGACCAAAAGCAAGAATTATCTACAGGTCTTCCTGATTCAAGAGCTACAGTGGATACTGGTCCTGCCTGCATGCCCATAGAGGATTCCTGTGTTCCAGCAGGCACTTCCAACTCTGCACCTGCTTCCACTTCAGCCTGTTCGTTTCCTCCTCCTACCTACTCCTTCTCTTCAACCCTTTCCCCTCCTCTTCAAGGCACTCCTTACAACTTACCATATCCCCCTCACCTCCACTCATCCCCCTCTCCAGCCTGCCCTCCTCCTTTCCAAACTGTGGAAGCAGCATTGGCATCAGAGCCAGACTGTGGAGAGAAAAAGTTCTTCACTTTTGTTATTCTGCATGCTAGGGAAGATGAGCATGTTGCCTGTCGGGTGAAGGACCGGCTGGAGAACATGGGTGTTCCCAATGGTGCCACATTCTGTCAGGACTTCCTCATTGCAGGACATGGCCACTTGACTTGCTTTCAGGATGCTATGGAAAACTCTGCTTTCATAATCCTTCTGCTGACCAAGAACTTCCTGTGCCACCTCTGCATGTTTCAAACAAACTCAGCTCTGATGGAGTCCATCCAGCGACCATCCAAGCACAATTCAGTCATCCCTTTTGTACCCAAAGAGAACCCCCCGGAGTGGAGTGAGATTCCCAGCATACTCAGTGTGCTGGTGGCCTTGGATGAGAACTCTCCAGGGTTTGCCAAGATAGTGCAGAACACCTTCACCCCCAGCAAGATTAACGAGAGAAAAGCCATGTGGTACCAGATACAGCAAGTCCGAGAGCGGAAAAGGAAAGTACAGCTGTATCAGGATCACTGCCAAACCCTGCATAACTTAGGTGCTCTGACCCTTGACTCCCTTCCCCAGGTGCCTCTGTCAGCAACACAGCTGCATCCATCAAGCTTAGAGCAGCTGCTGGAACAGCTCATGCATCGCCAGTCATCCCAACACTGCCATCCCCCTTCGGCTGTCCCTGCCGCCACATACCCACCTCCCCCAGCTGGTCACCCCGTGCCTGCTCAGCTGGGTCCCTCTCCTTCCCAACCATTTCATCTCCCATCGGGCCACCACAACATGATGCCAGATCAAGGAGGCGCCCAGCCCATCATCATTCAACATGCTCGAATGGTTCAGATTGGGAACCACAACACAATGCAAGTGGAAACTGCCACACCAGGTCCACAGGACAGCAAAGAAGAATCCAGGGACAGTTCTTGATCAGAGATGCAGAAGGTCAGCCAGGGCCAGAGACACTCACACTTCATTTCAAACCCTAGATTATAGTGATTCTGCTGGAACTGGGACTATTCTTATTTCACCATGGGTAAAAAGTGCCTTTTCTTGAAGCACAGGAGAAAACTACCTTTTGCATTGGACAATCCATGTGCTTATTTTCAAGTAACTTAGAAAACTATTTTCCTTATTTTCTAGGGGTTACTGGAAGGTTTTAGAAATAAATTTTAATCAATTCATTTGTGTTTTTCCTGTTCTTCCCTGTAGAATTAGGAAAGGGACAGTTGGGGATATCTGGAAAACTGCTCGGTATGTCGGTACCTCTGGAGTGGAGGGGGCTGGGAGATGGCACATCTGGATTCTGTTTCATAATCTGCTGTTGACCAAGTTATTTGAGGGAAAAATCTTCAGAGGATGCTTTGGGCACTCAGTGTGGCCTCCTGCCAAGGTGCTAAGCACCTCGAGGTCCCACAGTTTTCTTCTGGCAGTCCTCTTTGCTCATGGTTGTGTGGCGTCCTGGTGGCCCTTCATACCAATGCCTACTGTGTGTGCATGGCACACGCCCCTTGCAGCAGTGCACCAGCAGCACCATTTCCCCCAGCCTCTCACATTGCACCTGGGAAGATACATAAAACATGCTTCAAAAACTTCCCAGAGGCTGCAGGCCTCTGGGCTGAGGCATCAAGAGATCACTATTCTCAGTTCCCCTCTGAAACTGCAAGGAGAGCAGCTTTGTGTTTGTGAAAGACAGAATTCCCATGTGCCTCTGGAGGCATGGTTTAAGGAAAGTATTTTTGTATTTCAGAAAACTCTGTAATCTCAGTTCTTTGACAGAGTTTAACACTCCAAGTATGAGGCTAAACAAGAATCTTTTATGGTAAAGCTGTGCTTTGGAAAAAAATGACTTAATGAAGGTGGAATGGAGAGGGGGAAATTCTGGAGAAAGTCTGAGGAGGCAAAAGCTGTGTGTTCTCCATTCTTACCTGTTTGTAAAGGGTCAGAGACAGGATCAGGCCCTGTTAGACTGGCTACTACACAGAGTCATGTCCCCTACTGAGATTACTCCATCTATGAGGGAAAAGTTTGACTCAAAACCAAAAGTGTTGAGCAGAGCATTACAGGCGTGGAGAAAGGGCACTCATGTGGGAGATGTTCCACAGGACCTGGACAATGGCCATAGGAGACAGACCGCTACTGAGCCTTTAACACCAGCCACGCGCCAGACCCTTGCTCAGCCTCTGATGGCTTCTGCCGTGGCTATTTGCCTGCTCTGTCAGTAGAGGTCAGCCCAAAGCCACCAAGCGTCTAGAAATGGGACTGCTCCCTCTGCAGAGCAGCCCGGCCTACTCCTCGCCCTAGAAAGAGCCAGAGCACCAGTCCTCGTTAAGGTGAGCCTTGAGGGCCAGTGCAATTAATACAGGGGAGGTGACTCTGTTCCCGGTATTTCTGCAGATGTTTTTGTGCTCACATCACTCTGAATACTTGCCCCAGGATGTCTCAAATCAAGAGAAGGCAGCCTGGAAGCCAACAAGCAGGACTCCTACAGGCCATCCTGGTCCTGTACTACCCAAGCAGTGCGCTCACAGGGCCTAATTCTGGATTATACTCTTTGTCCAAGAACCATCCAATCTTTGCAACCAAAAACTGCTTAAGAAAGATATTAGTAGGTCCTTGGAGAAAAGACTGTTCAGCTGATGTTAATCCCCTCTCAGAGAGCACCATCATGCTAAAGACTATTCAGTTCTCATTCTTCCTCTCTGGCTCAGTGCATCTCAAACTCTTTCTATCCATAGCACCCCCTCCCAAACAAGTCTCAGCCTCCTAAATAAAGCTCACTACTGAGGCAGGAATCCCCATGGGAACACAACGGGTGTCTCTCCCTAGTCCTGGCTCCTTAGAGGATGGCAGGTACTGCTGTAAAGGAGGACAGCCGCCTCTGCTTGACCTGTGCCGAAAGCTGCCCTTTTATTTTCAAGCCGCCCAAGCCCCTCTACGGGCCCTGAGGATGTCTGCGGGACTGAGTGCCTTGGGGTGAAGCAGATGAGTCCAGGAGAGCCTGTCTGAACTTCAGCGCAAGCTCTGGAGCTCCTGGACACCACCACATCTAAGAACTCATATTGCTCATGTGCCTCTACTCTTAAACTGCAACACAGTGATGCTTTTCAGGATCAGAATTTTCGATTCAAATCCCACAGAATTTCCTCTTAAGAGACCACAGGTCCTTTCTCATGGATCTGTTCACAGAAGGTCTCTATGCCTCCCTCTCCCTGACCTCAAAGGCTTAGCTCCTCCTGGACCTCCTTGGCTAGGAACTAGTGCAAGACACTGGGCTTGGACAAATCAGAGTCCTCATAAAATCACTGCTGTTTATAAGCTGCCATCAGTTGCTGGCTTCCAGCTTTGAAACAGTTTGTCTTTTATTTTTAACTTCTAAGGACCCAGTGACAATGGATTAATTCATTTACACTTCATAGAGTCTGTTGGAAGCCTCCAAGTGATTGGATCCCTTCTAAACATGAAGAAGGAAAGATCCTGTTTTCTCTCTGTCACCTTTGTCTGATTAGGTGTAGTGTTACTGCAACTCCTGTCACAGTGCAGTTGTTGCTGCGTAGCCACCAGGACAGTCCCTCCCCTTGGGAGAAAACATATATATCACTCCTTTGCCATCTATTCTGCTTTCTATAAATAAATGTCATGCAAAACTGGTCAGCTGGAAGCTGCTCTAGCTTGTAAACAACCGTAACAGTAACATCGAGTTCGCCTGGACTAGAGAAACAGAGAAGACACAGCAGCAGCCTGTAAAACACTCCACAGGGTTGGGTTTTGTTTTGTATTTTTAAGTTTACTGTGCATCGAGGGCCAAGAAGCTCAAAGATTATTGGGAGCAACTTCCACGAAAGAGCCACAGCCCTGTTTCAACCACAGCAGCAGGTTCACTCATCCCACATTTTCAGGGCCCTCTTTGCTGTTGCTCACCCTGGAAAGGCAGCTTTGTCACCCGGGCCTTGTTTCCACCAGGAGATGCACATGTGCATGTAACCCTCTGATTCTTCCCTAGTTTCTCTGGGAACCTGAGCAATGCTGACACAGTACCCCTATCTTTGTGCTCGAGGCCACTTACTTTGTAAACACCGATCAGATGTCATTAGGAGGCTCTGGAGAGCTCCAAAGACGTCCGTAGAAGGGCACAAGCAACTGGCTCCAGGAAAGAGCTGGGTGAATTTCTCGCTCCTTTTGCATTTCTAAAGAAACCTGTATGGGATGCTTTATTGTCAAAAGAAGTGACTACAAGTATTAGAGATTTGGGTTTGTTTTCAAAATACAGAAGAGCACCTCTTAGGTTTTAAGAACAAATAAAAGGCAGACATTTCATTCACGGAAGTGTACAGAATGGCTCATGGAGAGCAGTGTGCTACAGGAGGGTCCGTAGCCCTCAGTAGAAACCCCACTCTCTGTCCAAGGTAATTACTCAGATAACAAAATCATCACTGAAACGTGTCACTCTTCCCCTCAACTCCTTGTTTTGCCCTGCTTACTGGAGCTGGCCCAGACAACACCTACAATAAATAAGGACTGTTCTTTGTAATTACCTCTGAATTCATGTAGTGATTCCTCCCACCCAGTAATTACCATCAACATTTAATTGCTGGGTCCTCACTATAAGTGCAGGTTATTTATGTGCTTAAAAAAAAATTAAAGCCCCTTTCTATCACACAAACCACCCTCCTCCATAAGGCTTTTGTAAGTGATTGGATCCCCCAGCTACGTGAGCATAAGGTCCCAGCTGTGGAACAACTTCCTTCTGCCTCCCCTCCCAGCACCTCTGCATGCGGGATGGCAGCCAGAAAGCACCACAGTCAGCAAACATCAGCCGCTGCCTCAGTCCCAAGGCTACCTGGTTCCTTGTACCTGCTGCGGCAGCTGCTCACCTACATACCTGAAGATCACATAGCACAGTAGTACTGATGGGAGAAGTATCTCCCACAGAACTGCAGACACTGCTTAAATGTCATGTCTAGCATTTTCAAAGAAAACAAAAGAAAACAGAAGGCAGCAACACTGATCAAGCTGTTGAAGAATTATTTTTGAGGAACAGTCAGTGAAGGGACAAACTTTCAAATACTTTATCCATCTGCTCCCATCCTCCCCAGGAAAGGCTAAGCATTTTCAAAATCCAAATCCTTGTTGCGGAACTAACTCCAGTACCTTTAATTCCTTTGTCTGCTTTTGATTTCCCACTGACAGCTCTGGGTTGAAAAACAACTTGACGATAGCCACACTGCATCCCTCTTTCTGCTTGTCCCAATTGTGTATAAGGCAGGTAACATCTGAGTCAAAAGAATATCATCCTTTCCCACTGCTTCATTCACATCAAAAAATAAAGTATATAAAGAGAGGTGTCATTTAAGTGTCAGCGTTATCCTTTTTCAGGGGAAATGTTTGCAATTGCAGTACAGATTAGCTCTTCCCATGAGTAAATTCAGATGAAATGAAACAATCATGCCTGTTGATTGCAAACGCCCAGTATTACCATATCCACAAGTGTATCATCCCTAGGAAACAAGCAAGAGCTGAAAATAGAGGCTTACCAGCAAGAAGTCCAAGGCACTTGCATTCTAGCAGCCATTTTTTGTTTTATTATTTAAAGTTAAGAGCGCTTATCAGCTCACAAATTAACAAATTCCATTCCTGCAGTTTAGATCAGGTTTCAGCCAAAATGAGGAAAAAAAAATAGAATGCAGCTAAACTATGTCTGCACTTTACATCTCAATAAAAGTTAAACCTCCTTGCTTCATAAATAAAAGTTATAGTTAACACTGCAAATATGTAATGGCAGATCTACAGTATCTTTAAGGGGCAGACAGCATTGGATTATTGAGGCTTACGGATATGCTGGCTTATAAATACACATAAAGAAGCTTCAGAAGCATATAGTGCATGGTTGTTTATCAGGGTTCTGCACTCCCAATCCTGCCCTTTCCCAAAGCTCTGAGGCAGCTGCTTCACCCTCAACTGTGCTTTCCATTCTGCCCAGGGCCAAAATATGAACCACAGGGTGCCAAAGGCCAGTCACTCCCCCTGCAAGAAGATAAACTGCTGGAACAGCATCATGTTTACCAGCCCTATTTACCACCAAGAAGGGTTCTGCTAAAGGAGGCAAATACGTCCCCTGAGACTACAAATTTAAAGAGAAAAAGCAAGTTGTGTGCAGATTCTAATTAGAGAAAGGAGCTTGTCTGAACAGCAGCCAAATGAGATTTTAAATTCAATCCTTGAAGTAGCACCATCCTCAGTAAATTTACAAAAGGAATCAGAAGCCAAAACCAGGTGCTAACAACCCATTCCATGTAGGTCTTCAGAATGGGGTAAGTAACAGAGACCACTGGCTTGATCATCTCAGAAGGCACCTTTTAACTTGCATTTCTTTCTTGCTTCCTCCTTCAGACCACCCTCACGCTAACATGCCACACTCCCTCACTTGCTTTAAAAACCCTCTCCCAGCACCACCCACACCACAAGTACCTCCCATCCTAGAAGGGCTTGCAAGAGCACATCCTCGAAGATGGTTCTAAGTGCACAGGTTTGGCTCTGAAACCTGGCTATATCCATCCTGCACAGCTCAATTTGAATGCCTGCTGGGCTCTGGAGCTGAAGGACCCCACGTGGGGGAGTTAATGCGTGCAGAATGGGCAAGGGCCTGAACTTCCACATTAGTATTTTGTTTCTGAAGTCGCAGTTTTTCCTCCCCATTCATATAAACCAGTATCTATTGATGAAACTATATAAGCAGAACTGACCTTACTATATCTTACAGGACTGAAGTAGTCTTGCAGCATAAATAGGGCCTGGCTCTAAAAGAGAAAAAATAACCCAGGTTTATGCACAATCATTTAAATCTCAGGCCTTTAACACCACTTGCTACACAGCCTAACAAGGAAAAAGGGAAGGAAAAAAAAAAAAAGGCCTCAGTATACCCAGCCCTACTGTCATGCAAGGCAACTACCTCAGCGGAGAATAAGCCACTTGGCTGTTAGACTTTCACTGTACCAAATCTGAAAAGGGGGCGGGGAAAGAATTAGTTGGAAGGTATTTTATTCCTCACTTCCATTCCTATCTGTTCAGTATTTGGGATGGGAAGGGCTAGAGCACATATGTGATGTGTAGCTGCTCCAGAGCTTAATGCTGTGTTAATCCAGCACTAACGGGGGAGGCAGTAGGTCCCAGGGATCTCCATTTTCCCTCCTTCTCAGGACAAGACGGTTGGTACGGGAAAGGGCAGGGGCTGCAGCCTTCTCTGGATACAGTGCGCTGGAGATATCTAGTACCTGAAGATGACAACAATGAGGGACAGCCAAGAGCTCTTGAGTTTCCTCCTCCCCTACCCCTGCACATGCCAGCTTGATGGTGACAGATGAGGACAAAGCTTGCAGCCCATCTCAGCACAGCGACGGCCTTCGGCACCTAGACAAGGATGGCCCGAGATCTCAGGCTGCACTACCTCTTCGGGGTGAAACAGGTGACGGGAAAGGCTGGGGGCTTCAGCTCTCCCACCCTAGTGCAGTTCAATGAAGGCTTCCAGCTCCTCTGGGATGAAACCCTTGTAGGGAATCTTGTGCTTGTCCAGGGCGCGAGCAGCAAGGCACTGGAGGGTGATGTAATTGAAGGGCTGCATCATGCTCTTGGTGAGCAGCTTCTCATCCAGCAGCTCATAAGCAGTCTGCTTGAAGGCATTGGTGGCATCCATATGGGCTCCAGCCTCCATCAGGGCACTCATGATCAGCGGGCAGTTGTTGCGGGCAGCAACATGCAGTGGGGTGTTGTTGTCATAGTCACGGCTATCTGGGTCAGCCCCACACTCCAGAAGCAAGTTCACAACATGGAGTGATGGGAACTTGCCCACTGGATAACGTCCCACTGTTGTGGTATCTTTGTCCACAGCCATATGCAAAGGAGTGAAGCCATTCTTGGCCCGGGGGCTGCACTTCAGCAGGCGGTAGATAGTCTGGCGCTTCTGGTGTTCCTGCTCTGGGGTGCACTCCACCTTCTCCAGCAGGAAGACTAGGTGGAGGATAATGGCCAGCGTCTTGGTGAACTGCGCTGAGTCAACTACCGGGTCCTTGCCATGCACAAGTGCCCTCTCCACCTCCCGGACGCCTTTGCTCAGCACTCCCATGAGATCAGAGAAGCCCAAGTGTGTAGCTAAAGTGCCTTTGGAGCGGTCCTGAAGCACATAAGAGAAAAGCTCAGCAAAGGAAAGGAAACTACTGGCAGTCATCGGGCTGAGAGGCTCCAGGTTGCCTTGCTGCATGTCCAGAGCATACTTCCACAGGTTAATGCAGCGTTCAAAGTTGCCAGAGTCAGCATAGACTGCCCCTCGGTAACGGATGTAATAAGAAGTGTCTGGATGCGAAGGACCCAAGATGCGCTCTCTAATCAGCAGTGCCTGCATGCGCATCTCATCTGGATCAGTAATCAAGGCTTCCAGTTCCTCCAGCGAACTCACTTCCCGTGAATAGTCGTATGCCAACACCAGCTGCCGGGGCTCAGGTTTAGGCAGGTATTGCCCACCCTCATACCGAAGCTCCATTGCCCTTCGCCAGTACTTGTGGGCTCCCAAAAGGTCACGTTTCTTATCCACAAATGTGGCACCCAGCAACTCCAGTGCTTCCACAGCAGCCTCTCGAGTGCAGAGCACGTTAGGAACCTGCTGTTCATCCTGACTGGAAGCTGAGGCACAACATCTCTCATGCCCCTCTTCATCGCAGCCCTGAGGAGTTTCGTGACCAGCACTGCAGCACCTCTGATGGCTCCCACCTGAAGCACAGGTCGCATTTTGGTTCCCTGCAGCCTCCTCTTCCTCCTGCTGCACCCCTCCCTGGATGAGGTACTCCACAATATTGGTGTGACCGGTGACACTGGCTGCTAGCAGAGGAGTCATGCCATAGCCATCTTTCTCCATGCGGGCTTTGGAGCGGAGCAGTAACTGCAGGATCTCCAGGCTGCCAGACTCAGCGCAGTCGTGCAGGGCCGTATTTCCCTTCACGCTCCGGCGGTTGACATCAGCCCCTTTCTCTAGCAAGTAACGTGCAATTTCCCGGTGCCCTTTGTAGCAAGAAATCATCAAACAAGTGTGTCCATGCCGGTTAGCTACTTCCAAGTCAGCCCCACGCTCCCCAACTAAGTAGCGCACAATCTCCAGGTGCCCATCAAAGCAAGCAGCCCGCAGCGGCGTGGAGTTGGTCAGCGTGGTCTGGTTCACTGAGGCACCGTGATCCAGGAGGCTGCGCACCACCCCCAGGTGCCCGGCAGCAGAAGCCGCCCACAGCGGCGGGGCCCCCTCAATGGTCTCTCCATCGAAGTTGACAGAGCCCCCCTCCTCCACGCGGGCACCGCAGTGATCCAGCAGGTACTCCACCACCTCCAAGTGCCCGTGCCGGGCGGCGATCAGCAGCGGGGTGCTCCCTCCCCCGGGGCCGTCGCCCCCACCGGGCCCTGCCGTGAGCGCCTCCAGCTCCTCCCGGCTCCGGCTGCCCAGCAGCTTCTGCAGCAGCTTCAGCTTCCCATCGCGAGCCGCGTTGTACACAGCCGTGCGCAGGTCCATGGCGATGGGGGCCGCGGCGACCGCACCGGCGACCGCACCGGCCACCTCCTGGCCATGGACCGGCTGCTTCTCCACGCCCCCAGCTCGGCCCGGGGCAGGGGATGGGCGAGGGCGGCCCCCGGGGAGGACGAGCCCTACAGGACCGGAGGCATCCGGCGAGACACCCCTCGCCCCGCCACAGCAACCTTCACTCTCTTCGCCCGGCCGCCATCTTAGGTTGTAACGCGAAACAAAATGGCGCCCGAGCGGGTCCGGGGGCGGGGCGGAAGGAGGATGATGGGAAATGGAGTCTCGCGCCCGCCCCGGCCCGCCCGGCCCCGCGTGAGCAGCTCCCCGGAGACTCTGTTTCCCGGCAGGCAGCGGGAAGAGGGCTGGCGCTGGCGCCCGCGGGCTGTGCCAGGGCCCCGCGCGGGGCACCTTGGGAAGTGTAGTCCGACTGGACCCAGAGGGCGGCCCCTCCCCAGGGATCCCTGGAGAGCTGACGCCGCGTTTCCCAGCGCGCCCCGCGCTCCTTCAGCGCGGGGGCTTCTGGGGGAGGGAGCGGGAGCGCGCCTTGCGGCAGCGGGGGCTGAGGGGAGGCGGCGGGGCCGGGTGGGTGTGTGTGGCGGAGCGGTCCCGGCTCGTCCCTTCCCTTCCCTGCCCGGCTGGGGCACCCAGAGCGGCCGAGGCGAGACCTGGCGCTGGAGGCTGCGGCTCTCCCGGGGAAACGAGACCGGCCCGGGGCTGAGGAAGTGGAGCTGGTTCTGGGATTTGGTCAAAGGACGGCAGAAGGACTCTGCCCTTTGTGCCTGGGTACCCTGACAGCTCGGGAAAGATGGCCCGAGGTCTCAGTTCCCGTGCAAAGCAGATAAGACCTTAGCTTTAAAAATTGTTCTGTAACTTTACACGTGCAGGTTTCATCGGAGGTTTTATTTCTGTCAAACTCCTTGAAATGATTGAACTCCAAAATACAACAGCTACACAGCATGCTAGTAGTGGATGGCACTAGTCCAGCGTATTTTTTAAAAGAATTGTAGTGAATCATTTGGTTTTGGTAGAGTGTTTTTCTGCCTAGGACACAACAGTCTGGAGGTAGCAAAGGCTTCTGTCCAAGCAGCAAGCACAGATTTGTTCCCCTTGATCTCTGCCATAGGACAAGATGTACAATGTTCTACGTTCCTGAATGGTAACACAGAGCGAAGAAAAATATTTAAGGCAATAGTTTAGTAAAGCTTCAGTTACCAGAACCTATTTTTAGGGCTTAAGCTGAATTTATATTGCTCTAATCTTTATATGGGGAATTGGCACAAGGTTTCTCCTGTTGTGTTTTATTTATAGCTGTTTCTTCTCCTTTCCAGGGAAATAAGATTAGCTTCATTATTTCCATTACTATTACTCTATCATTATTATTATTCAGTCCATCCATCCTTCCACCCATTTAGGTCTTGTCTGGAATTACCTAGGATTATCCTGCTAATGCGTGTTGCCTTCACACAGAATATCATTTTTGTTGCTAAGAAACTGCTTTTGCATAACAGACAGTGTGGGCCTAATTTTCACTTCAGCAGCTGTTGAAGTCAACGGGAGCAGCAGGTGCTCAGTGCTCCTGAGAGCCAGAGCCAAAGTGTCCATGGCAGAATTCCCATACGAAGTCTGACTGTGCATGTGAGTGTGTCATCTACGTGTGCAGTGTGCTTGGGGACACAGCAGCTTCACGTTTAAAAGAAAATGAGCAAAGGTGTCTGAGCATCTTCGGTGTGTGCATGCTCTGCAAGTGCACTTTTCTGTACGCCCGGACAGAAGTGGCTGTGTGCGCTGGATATTAGCTATTTGAGACTATTCCTCTGTTCCGTCTGCACACAGACGTGCAAATACACACCTATGTTCACAAGCTAAAAACTGCGTTCTCGTAAGTAAGTAGCTGTCAGCAATGAGTTTGGGTGCACATGGTCCATTTTAATATTAACGTGGGGCTTCATGTGTGTGTCTGCATGCACTAGCTAACTACACGTAAATATCAAACATCTGAAAGGGTGAGCAGAAGGTATGCGTGCATGGCGGTGTACCTGTACACAGGTCTGTATCCCTGCTTGGGAGCATCCATGTGTGAAATCCGCAGCACTTGGGTTGGTTGTACTGAGGCAGGTCAAGGCACAGGCAGAGACACGCTGACATTTCCTCTCCCTGCGGTCCCTTTCATGTTGCTATGGTGATCAGATGCACTCACACTTTTATCAGAAGTATCTATTAACTAAAGCTTCCTATTAATTTCCCCTCCTTACAATGAATATCGAATTCATTGGAACACCAAGTAAGCTTTTTAGCTCCCAAATTTACATCAGAGCCTGCCCCAGTTCTTGCGTGAGCTGTCAGAAATATCACAGGGTGATATTTTTTTTTCCCCCATGAATAAAGAAACTGCTTAGTAATGACAAAGAGAATAAAGAGCACAAGGAGTGGTGTCTCAAAAACCTCTCCCTGTAGATCCTGAGGCGTGGATATGAAATAGCTGAGCCACAGTACCTCACCCCTGACCCAGCTGTAAATGGATTATTTGGTCTGGGAAGTCAAAGACAGCTGAACACGGTGGTGGCCGCCTTACATCTGCTTGCCTTGAGTTGACATGCTGTAGCAGCATCAGCCTGAAAAGTCTGGGGCAGGATTTTGGCTGTGAGAGGGGCAGAAACCAGAGGCACTCCGGTTTGTTCTGATCGAGTTCCCTTGGCACATTGGTTCTCTTGCTTCCTTTGGCTTCTCTTACTGAAGTCACCACCAAAAGAATTAATGTCCAAAACCAGGACACCAGAGTCCCTCCCAGGATGCCTGGAGACGTTACTTAAAGGCGGAGATGTCTCCTGAACCATATTGGCATCAGAGGCGCAGCTCCCACTTCCACTAATGCAGCGCCCAGGAGCAGAAGAAGAGATCTGCCTGGGTGTAACATCCCAGCTAAAAGCGTGACCGAGTCGCGCATCGCTGCACTGGGCGAGCTGCCCTCCATCGCGCATGGGGTGGTTCCTGTGTCCTCGTGAAGAACTCGAGCTACTGCTTCTTGTCACAGAAGCTGCCAGGAAAACTTCATATGCTGCTTACAGGGTGGATCTGACCACTGGGCATAGAAATGAAGGACTGGAAACTATCATGTCCCTCATCTACGGAATATGTCCTCCACAAGGCCCCGGAGACCCTGTGAAGGTTTTGTAGGGTAATGCAGAAAAAGCCCCAGCCAGTATTCTGAGAATATAGAGGGAAATTAAATACCCACCAGAGGAAAAGCAGATAAAAAATGAGACGTTTTGACAGGGCTGCCAGATTGTGTGGCAGGAGGGTTAATTTTTTTTGAAACTGCCATTTCATATTCCCTTTCAGACAGGCTGAATTACACAGTACTGGCTGCTGGAGGAGTTGCATAATTTTCTTCACAGAAATAATGACAGGGTACTTAAAAAAAAGCAAATGAATGGATGGCTAAAGTGTTGGGCAGAGACTTAAGAAATCTAGGCTGAGACCCTACCTTTGCTAGAAACTCCTTTTGTGACCTTGGGCTGATCATTTAATCTGCCTATATCCTATTTCCCTGCCAGTAACATGGGAATAATAACTGTCCTTTGTCTTGCTTATTTAGACTGTAAACTCTTGAGTTTACAGGTTGCATCTTCTGCGCTTATAGGGCAACCAAAGCCAGGGAGTTTCCATTCATACTAAGGTGTCTGGGACACCCATAATATACAAAGTAGATAATAATAAAAGAGCTTGGATATATGATCTGGAACACATCTAGCATGAAAGGATGACGAGTTCCTAATGCGTTGTTTCATTTCTCTTTCCTCAAAATGTGGAGAAGTTTGGATCTGTGCTAATAGTTCCAAAGGCATATAAATAATTCAGGAACTAAGTCCATGCTGATTTACTGAATCCCTCAGTTACTTCTGAAACTCTGAATGGGTAATTTAGATGCCTGCAAAATTTTCTACAAGGTCTTTGTGCTTAGTCTGTCATTGCATTGAGGGTTAACAGCAGATTGGGTCGAGATTCTCATTTTTTCAAAGTTTAAATTTAGGTTTTAAATTTAAGTTTTTATCAATCTCTTCAGATTTTAGGGGTTTGTCTAATTTGCAGAAGTCAGAGGAAGGTGGCCTCTTGCTACTAAGTCCAGCGAAGACAAGATCTTCTGTATTTTTAAGTAACTACATGAGAAATTTTCTGTACAAAGAGAACAATTCTAAAAATAGTGAGAAATGGCACCATGACATTAGCAGGAACAATGACCCAATACGCAACTTGCCGCAGGGGCTTTTGTCCTATAACTACCTTCATCATTAAGGCTTGTGATGACATTATTTTCTGTGCTTATACAGGGCATGAGGCCATTGCTACCTGGAAGGAAGGATTTTGATCAGACTGCAGAAGATGAACAAGCGGGACAGGTATGTTGGGTAACACTAAATCAATGTAGTTTCATTTACATTAGACACCAGCCCAGCAATTTCAACATTAATGGTTGCGCTACTGCCCTCTGAATTTTTGTAGCTTTAATATATCAGTGGGGGAGTGAAAGAGAGGGAGAGTGTGTCATCCATGCTTGTGATACATGGGTCTTTTCTTTCATGCATCCTCAATGGACAGCAATTTGTACAGTTGTTAAATTCCTTTAGCAAAAAATTTCCTGGGATAAGTATTGCTCTGCTCCTACCTCACAGATTATCTAAGATGATAATTACAATAGTATCTTTGGGTCTGGACTCTCCCTCTTCCAAACTGAAAGGACAAAAGACTGGCTCTGAGGCAAATGGTGAGGTAGCAAGAGCATCAGATTTGGACCCAAGACTTAGGTTCAGTTTGCTTTTGTGGAGCCATCAATTTCCTTGGGGTGTTTTGGCAAGTTATCTCCTCTATCCCTCGTCACAGTTCTCCTTTGCAACACGTGGCTACCTGATAAGTGTCACGACGGAATAAGGTGCTCAAATACAAAAGCAATGAGGTATATACAGGCTTCTAGAGAGAGAACTGTTAGCCATCTTCCTAAAAGGTGAGAATCACTATTTCCTTTTACAGAGGTACCAAATAAAGCAGAGACTGGCATAAGAAGTTGCAGCAGGTCAACAGACATGTAGGAAATAGAAGCTGGGAGTCCTGATTGCTGTTCAATACCAGCTGCAAACAAAGTACGAGGACCCACTAAGAACCTGGCTGCAAGGACTGTAAAGTATGTTTGCAAACCACAAAGCAGATTGATTTGGAGGTCAGTGGCTGTCTTCATCTTGCAGACGTCTGCTCTGGTGCTGTACTGCACCAGCTGATTTTCCAAGTACATTTCTGTTTTCAACCTAAATGACGGAGCTGAAGGAAAAGCCAAAAGGACTTAGGTTCCTGAATCACATAGGCTGTAATCACAGAATCACAGAATTGTTGAGGTTTGAAGAAACCCCCAGGCTCAAGCAGGGACACCTAGAGCCAGTTGCCAAGGACCATGTCCAGATGGCTTTTGAGTATCTCCAAGGATGGAGACTACAGCTTCTCTGGGCAACCGGCTCCAGCACTCAGTCACTCTCACTGTACAGAAGTGCTTCCTGATGTTCAGACAGAACCTCCTGCATTTCAGTTGTGCCCAGTGCCTCTTTTCCTGGCACTGGGCACCGCTGACAGAGCCTGGCTCCATCCTCTCTGCACTCTCCCTTCAGGTAATAACAATGACAAGTGTGCAATGTTGAGCAGACAACGAAAATGCTCTACAGCACCACCAACCTGAATTATTAAAGACATTTCACTACTTACCTTTACCACTGGCCTCAGCAGGATTCAGGAATTTCATTTTCACACCTAAGTATCTTTGAGAATAGAGGCTCTGGGTGGTATTGAAAATTTACTCGTTTCGGTTTTTAAAACTCTGTTGGAAGCAATGAGCTAGACTTTCAAAACAAGCAGGATGTCTAAGTGCCCAGAAGACCTCAGCAGCTGAGGTTCGAGCCCTAACTGCCACAGAATTGTTGTGGGGTCTTTGAGTGAGACACTTAATGTTTCTTGATGCACAATATGAAGATAATGATAATTGCTTTCGATGTGAAATTGCTTTGAATTAAAAGCAGGTGAGTGCCATGCTTAGAAAGAAATCCTGGCTGCATCCATCCATCCTGGCTGCAGGATGAGCCCATACAGCTTGGTTCTTCACAGACAGTCCTCCTGTTGCTTCACTCAGAGCCCAGATTTGGTTAACTTCAAGTGAATGAGAGCTGAGGAGCAGAATAAGACACAGTCTCTGTCTCAGGGACTGGTACAACCTCCAGCATGCCAAAGCACTTAAATACATACTTAGCTTTCAGGTCTGGAGCAGCTGTATCGCAGATGGGGCTCTTGGCGGCCAGCTGGACCAGCCCCGTGTCCCAGCCCGTGCTGTCAGTGATCTCCTGCCAGTGAGGGTGAAGATCTGTGCTGTATGGCAGGCTATGATTTGTTGTCACCTTTATAAATCAGAACAACAAAATCACTAGTCTTCCACACAGAGCCAGACCACTGAGAGCAGCATCTCCTCCTTAGGGACATCCTCCTTCATTTCTTCTTCTGTTATCCATCCTCACTTGTTCTCATTCTTTCAACACTTGCTTCTCATTTCAGGGATGGATGCTAGGCATGTTAGGCAGTGCAGAAAAGAAAAATAGCATTCTTTGCGAGACCATGTCAAATCTCACTATAATCGTCTATCCAATTTTGTGACTGTACCCGTGACTTTCTGCTCCATTTTCTCACTCAGGAGACTATATATGCCTATAAAAACTTGGATCATGTTTTTTTTCAGGGATATCAAGACTCAGCAGGATCTCATTTTTCCATACCCTCTGATAAACTTCCCCTGGAGTGCTCTGTCAACCTGCCTATCTCTCAGTTGTATTTTGGTCTGACTAAAATAAGTAAATGCAATATATACTTGGGAATGCTAGAGAAAAGGAATCAGGCAGCAAAGAAAAAGATAACATAATGATAGCACTGAGTTTCCTGGGATCCTACTGAGAGACTGATTTAAGCAAGAAAAAACAAAACCTTTTTGCTGTTTCCTTTTCTCTGAATTTGTTGAAGAGTAATCTTTATTTCACCCCAGGTTTAGCTTTGCTTCCACTACCCAGCTTTCTGCTGTTAATACCTTGCATATTTCATGAATAATGTGTGAAAGGACAACGCTGGCTCACATCCAAGGAAAGGATCTTGCATTATTCCTTTTGACCGCCATTGTCTGAGTGAGGCACACTTACCTCAGCCAGTGGAATCAGACAAGGGCCGGTATCCTTCCTGTTGTCAAACCAAGCCTGTTAAATATACTTTTGCTAGCAGTTGTTAAAAAGAAAAAGAAACAAAAGTATCCTTCAACAGCCTTGGCTCTGCAGAGCTGCTTTGCTGAAAGGCTTCTTTCATAGAGGGAGAAAGAATTTTCAGCAAAAGGAGAGAGTTTGCTGGTGCTGGCAGAGGTTGTGCCCCATGCAAGCTCACAGAGCACAGTCCAGCCTCTCCCTCTTCTCTCCCTCCCTCCCTCTCCCCTCTCTCTTTTTTTTAAACATATGTGCTTTCTATGGACACTTTAATCAAACTCCAGATGGGTTGTTCAATCTGGGGATTTGCACTGCTCAGGAGATAACAATCCATTGTGCTAGCCTAGGTAGCAAGTGTGTTTGTGATAGCTAGAGCTGATACCAGGAGATGTCCAGGTGGTCTTATTTAACAGGGGGTATTAGCGGTACTGCCATTGTCCAGGAAATCAGATAAAACTGCAGTCCAGGTGTTACCCTACACCGTGTTTGTGTAATGACATTGCCAACTGCTGACTGCTACCTACATTAAAATAGCGACCAAACACCGCAGAAGAGACAATCCTGGGTGATATTTTCTGGTACAAGATTGCCGTCATCCCCAGACTTCCTGGTGTGCACCATTTAAAGAGCAAAATTTAATCTGAATATAAAGTAGAACACTAGCAAGCATGCACCCCTTGCTCCCACTGAATACAACTTGTGCTTGGATTTCCTAAATTTAGGCACTTCCTCTAAACTGTAGCATATTTTCTTCGCTGCTGTACCACAAAGTGTACTCAAATGAAACCACTTTTGGGGGCAAGACAATTTTTAGAAATAAGCTGGCCAGGACAATTCAATATTCTGCCAAGGGTAATTAGAAGAGAGAGTCAATTATAAAGATTACTTATGAACTTGAGAGAGAGAAAATGGTTTGGGAAATGCTAACTTGGACTGTAATTAGGATAGAATAGAATAGAATAGAACAGAACAGAACAGAATAGTTCAGTTGGAAAGGTCCTTCAAAGATCATCTAGTCCAACTGCGTCATGTCAGGTGACAACACTTTGCAATTGTTCTGGAACTGTGCTCTGCCTAGCACAGTGATATGCCAGGTCGGGGAAGGGATTTGCCACAAGTTATCGTTAGACAATCACATAATAATCAAGAGAGAAGTAACTGTTTCACTTGAGGAAGGGAATGGGGTCCTCTGCTGTTTTTACAGGTATGTGTTCCCTTTTAGGAGCATGGCATTTAGTAGAAAACATAAACTCCGTCCAGGCTCAGAGGTGTGTGAGTCTTTTGTCTAGACTTCAGACAGAGTGATCTGTCTCTGTAGTGCCATATTTCTCAATGTGATATTTTTCAGGATGGGATCTGCCACCTGTAGTTTGTCCCAGAGATTTCAGCAATGTGGAAGCTTACGCCTCCTTGTAATTGCGGCAGCTGAAACCCATAGTGCTGAGAAGCCACCGTAGTTTCTTTGTAATTGATTATATAGATAAGATCTAAACTTAGCTACAGAACATGGTGAAAAAAAGCCCGGTTAGAAAGAATAGGGACTCAAGAGCTTAGCCTCCAGCTATTTGAGAAGAGGCTGGCTCATCACAGAGAGATCCCCAGCTGCACTTCCAGGCTGTAAATTAAACAAACAGTATTTCCTATACACTAGACCACAGGGATGGTAGAAAGAACAGTGTGGCCTTATTGCTGTTATTTCCTTTGGTTTCAATCTCTGTCCTCTGCCCCCCACCTCCTTCTCAGACTAGTGTTGCCCACTTTACCCGATTTGTTATTTATTACAATGGTTTAAAGAGAGGCAGGGGGAAAAATGCTCAGTGCAAATTATATTTTGAGCTGTTGTGCTTTGCCTCTTTGGCGGATAATAAATCTCTCTGGCAATGCTCCTCTGTATAGGATTTGTCATTAAATGCAATTAAACAAACCCTGCAGGTGTCCATGATCAGGCCTGCAGCAGCCCATTCACAACTGCAATGTTATTATCATCCTGACAACAAAACACCAGATATTTCTTGAGCTCCTCTGATCGATGCGCTTGCCTGACTTGGAACTGGAGGGAGGAAAGAAGGGGGGAACAGAATGGTTCAAATGCTCT
Organism: Chauna torquata; assembly: GCA_013399475.1. NCBI lineage: Eukaryota > Metazoa > Chordata > Aves > Anseriformes > Anhimidae > Chauna > Chauna torquata. Next base: position 74,072 of record VXAL01009683.1, on the reverse strand, counting down.
TTAGACATATTGATGGAAAAGTCAAGAAGCTAGTCAGCAATCAGAGAGAAGGTGGAAAAAGAAAAAGGCTGAGGAACAGGAGGGCTGAAAAGAGGAAAAAAAAAAGAAAGAAGAGTATTTGGGAGCAAAAAATATAGAAATGAAGCAATGTATCTCCTGATATCCATGTACCCGATAATTTTGTTAATGTACAAGACTAGAATTTAGGAGACATGCAAGTGAGGTATTTTAGGTATGATTCTTCTCACATAACTTTAGCCTAATAGCAGTTAGGCATTTAGTGTTAAGTGAGTCATGTAGGTTCCTTTTGCAGTCAGTGCAAAAATTAAAATCGCCCTAAGACAGGACTTTACTGGTAGGTTGATTTGCTGTCCAGACATATCTGTCTGTCTCCGTTAACTGTAGCTGAACTTACGTGAGTAGGTTGGATCGTACGCCCAACTAATTGCAAATCCCACCCTTAACAGCCAGAGAAACTGGCTTTTACTGAATGCATACTCCTTTCTGTCTTCGTTCACAAGGGATGCACTTCCTGGTACAGCTGTCAGGACTGCATGCTACAGAGGCATTGCTAACTGTAGAAAGCAGATGCAACAACTTTGCACCAGAATTGATGTGTATTCTGACAACTGGCGATGAGGAAAAAAGTCCCGTGGTTTATTTCAACCATACCGGGCAGCCTGCAGAGTATGAAGGTCAGGGATTCACAGGGGACTGCTTGCTATCAAGTCCAGCGAGAGAAAAAATTTTGCAAACACCAGTCAAATCATTCTGCCTGAATCATTTGCTGAGCTCAACCTCAGGGTGCTCTAAGGATGAACCTCTTTCCTCTTCTATTCTCACCCTAGGAAACCTCGTTTAGTTCAGTTGATTGCTGGGGCACACATAGAATTGCAGCGACAAGGGATAGCTTATATTACTGCAGCTCCTTTGCAAATGCATAGTGACACAGAAAGCAAGCCATTTTTAGGCTGGATAAAGGAGTTAAATGAGTAGGCTTCAGTAGTGTGTGTGCATAGGTAGAATGTAAGGGACGATTTTTTACTTCTACAAAAAAACTACTGTCAGAGCCTTTGACTAATTATGCAAAGGTGATGCGCTAAGTTTTTGTAGCCTCATCTGAAATGCCCAGTAGGGCAAACAGCATGAAACCCTGATTATTGGCATCGAAGATGAAGTTGAGATTATGGCAGAAGGAGTCGAGATTTCTGCTATTAATCCACAGGTCTCAGGATGACAAATTCCTTGGACCATGCATCTACATCACTATTCAGTGCTGGTCTTTGGCTCCTTGGTTGCTAGGGCAGTCCACATTTCTGTACTAAAGAATGTCCTCTTTTTCTTACTCTCCTACTCAAACATTGGAGGATTTCCCTCTACCACTTTTTGTGTCCTTCTTTTCCCCATTGTATTACCACTTTATCTGCTGGTTTGTGCCATCAGCAAACCAGTATGCTATTATCTGGTGACACAAGTCAGCATTGGTCTATTGAAGCTAGCAGAACTGCCACATTACTATGGCATTACAGATTTTGGCCCTCAAGTCTGGCTACGAAGTGTCAATTCACTGGGGACACACCAGTGGTTCCCCAGTTATGGTCCTTGGGTAGTCTGCAAGGCCATGCAAAAATCCAGTTACCAGCAGTGTTTATGATTAAGTCCATTGTGCATGGCTTCACATATAGTACCTGGGAACACCCGAGTGTGACACTGGTGACTTTTGGGAGCCGCGCACGTATGCAAAAATAGCAGTCTTACTGATAAGCACAGCATTGCCTGCCTGTAAGCACCGCTCTAGTTTCCTCCGTTTCACTCAGTTTCTGCCTAGACTCTGCTCTCAGACACATCTGCTGAAATCTAGAAACATCCCTGATTTATTCACCCCAGATGCTGTAGGATTTACACTGGGATGACAAAGCCAACACAAAGGGATGTGCTCTGTTCTAGGGAAAAAGACAACCCAGCAGACAAGAACTGGCATGTCCCAGCTGCCAGTCTGAGGAGCCCAGTGACTGTTAATGAGTGTCACTGGGACAGATCTTCAGCTGGTGTAAATGAGAGCTAGCTGATTGTAACTCCACAAGGACTTCAGTGGAACTCTGTTGATTTACACCAGTTGAGCAGCTGCTCCAGGGCCCAGGCTAGGCGGGGAAAGCCCCCTGGAGTTTCCATCAGTGGGTGTGAGAGTGGGGTAGAAGCCAGCTGCATGTGTGAAGGGGTGCAGGAGAGCAGGCAGAAAGTAAATGAAGGGAAGAACGGGAAATGCACGTCTTACTGGATTGACTTCTCCAACAAATATATTTTTTCTTCTTTCCACTTCCCTTCTTCCCCACCTCCAGCAGCTCCTCTCACACTCTCTCTCTGCTGCTCATCTCCCTTTGTGCACCTCTTACCCACACTCTCCTTTCTAAACAGGTGCAGTTGCCACTCAATAGACTTTAATTACCACTTCAAGGGCTCTCACCAGGGTCTGTTGGGAGGGTGGAGATGAATTTTCCTGAGGATTATGCGTATGTCTGAGTTCTTTTTAGTCAGATGGCGGTATTACTGTCAGTCTGCATCCTTCGAGAGATTGTTTCTTCATCTTCTCTCTGCTTGTATTAACAAAAAACAAAACTGCTGATAAACGAAAAGAAAGCAGCCATTAGCTACATTAATTATCAGGACAGCAAATTGGTCTAGAGAAAAATATTATTAACAGTTTTAAATAACGGGAGTCAAAGCTGGACTTCTAAAACACTATTTCTGCTTGCAAATAAAAGGCCCGATTTTCAGAAGTAGTGAGCTCAGCATCTCCAAAGGTTTCTGTGGGAGACTGGGGTCTAAAAATACAAGTTGTTTTTAGCCACTTTACCTTCTTTTTTGCTGTGTGCTCTTCCCATCATATCTCGCTGGAGAAATGCACTGTTAATGCATTCTGCTGGTACCCCGGGGGATTCCTCCAGACTGAACATGTCAGTTGATTTCTGTCTCCGGCATAGTTTGCCTTTGATGGAGAGTTATTCCCAATGTTTAGCTAGTAAAACAACATTATTTTTACTATTAAGATCCCCTTCAAAAGACAATCCTGGAGAATGCAGAGCAAAATGTCTTATGTCTGTCAGACCTGCTTGAAATTGTTTGCATAGCATGTGAACATGCACTTGCGTTAAATGCAGATGCACACATAAATATATATACGTGTTTATATGTGCTGAAACATGCACCACTGGAAAAGATAGTAACTGCAAACGTAACAGTATCTTTTGGGGCAGGGAAGGTTTCCAAATATTTTTAAATAATTTTGCTTTTGCTCAACATTAACATTTTTAATACTTTAATCAAATGAGAAGCAGGAAGGAGATTGTTTTATAGCAAATTAAGCAACATTTTCTTCTGCCAGAATTAAGTTTGTTTTCTTAAACAAGCAATTCAGCAAACTGGGGAAATACTTAGTGTAACCCAATCAGCATTATTGTGTACGTGTTTTCAGTGAAACATTTTGCGTAGCTCTGGAAGAATGTCGTTTTACATTAGGAATTAAGAGACGCTGCATGATCTGTAAAGGCCAAAGCTCAGCGGATCAGCCACACCGACAGGAACCTGCGCGTTGCTGCCCATGGAGCTGGGTCTGGCCCACCCAGAAGCCAGACCCCGGCAGTCGCACAGATGCAGCGTTTGGGCTTCTGTTTGGCACACGCTTCTGTACTGGTCCCTGTGCAAGCACCAGTGTCTGTGCCAGGGCGCAGTCCTGTGCAGTGCTCTGCCTTTACTGTTTGTGCAGGACACGGGGCTTTTGTTGGTATCTGTAGCACAAAGACTGAAGAGATGAAGGAAGAACAGATGGACAACACTGATGGGAATATGCTGGTAAAAAAGCAGAGTAATCACAACTGCACCTCTGCACCAAGATATCACTTTAGTCTCTGTCTGGGAATGTTTTGTTCCTCCTTCCTTAGGCTCTGAGTGGAACTATGACCTAATAAAGTACTGAGGTGCATGACACCATGGCCTTGGTCTGGGACAATGCTGCCTGTTGGCACAGGGTCAGTGATGGTAAAAGAAAGAGGAATAGTGATGTGCCTACAAGGGAATCCACCCTGTGCGAGCACGTCTACACGACCTTCTCTGGACTTTCTTCTCACTCAGGGGGATCCATTCCCCTCTTCTCTCTTCCATAAGGAATCCTGCAGTCCCTCCCTCTGCTATTCCTGCCCTCCCTGGCCTCTGGAGATCTGCCAGCCCTCCTGATGCCTGTTCCCATTCTCATTTTCCCCTGATCATCTCAGGTTGTGTCCTTCTACTTCCCACTCTAGCTCTTTCATTCAGCTTCTAGGATTTAAAAACCCTTCTGTCTTCACCGTCTCTCCCCTCTCCGCCTTCTTTCCTTGTGCATTTTGCTTTCCCAGCCTATCTCCCACATGTTCTCCTGCCATTGATGTGGGACTAGGATGAACATTGATCACAGCCATCTCAAACCCATCTCTCTCTTTTCCCAAAGAGCCAATGAAAATGTCACCCATGAGATAATCATCATGTTGCTCACGTCCCTTAATTGCTCTCAAAGTACACATCGAGGCTGCAGGGCCTCTTTGAAAGGCAGGTTCTGGCCTTTGGCACATTATTGACAGGCTGTTGATAGGCCCCTTTGTTGAGGAGCAATTTTGTCCTCTTTGCTGTACAATTTTTTTCTTTTTTTTTAAGACAGCCCTTTCAGAGAGAGTAGATTTTAAAAATAGAGCTGAGCTTTGAATGAACAGACACCAGACTTATTCCTGAGAAACAGCGACATATATGTGAGACGAGAGCTACCAGCATGTTTCATGCAGGACTCCATACAAGAAATCAAAGCTAAGATGACCGATAGCCTCCTCCCTAGCTGCTTTTTATTCCTTCCCCTGTTAGACCTGGTAATTAGGTGTTTACTTGCAGTGTATTACTAAATCATTAGATGCCTTGTGTGTTCTAGTATACGGTCCCTGGTAAACAAGTAAGAGAAAGTTGACACTCAAGCTGTGTGGCAACCCATTTGTATCTGTTAGTGATAATTCTTTTGTTTATTTAATACCTGCTGATTAAAATGGACTAAGATTTCCTCATCACAGCAGCCCTTCACTGTCTTAAAAGCTGCACAGGTCTGGGGCAATTGCTTGTGTGCCTGCTGAAAAGAAATACTTGAGAGCAGAACAAAGCACGCTTGCTCGCCCATTACTGTCATGGGTAGAGATCCTCCATTAGCAGTGCAGAGTCTACGACACACGGCTGAACAATTCTCCCATCAGTCACTGGAATCCCGTAGTACACATGTGCTTTAAAGTCACCTCTTTAATACAAATTTATTTCAAGACGCCCTGTGTAAGCTGGGGTCCCACCGTGGTAGACACTGCACGCACATCTTGAGTTAACCCTGCTGAACCTTCAGCATGGCACAACCAGGCTCCAGTCTCTCTCTAACTAGACTTTCAACACAATCCTTAGCAAAATCTCCAGGCTATATGCAACTAAAAACCAATCCTGAAAGAAATGAAATTCTTTCCTCTCTGAAACAATGTCCTTCGGAATGATTTTGCTGTTAATGAACCCCAACTGAGCTGCTGTATTTTGGAGCCACTGGTGTGCATTTTAACAAGGAGCTCTCTGTGTGTGGATGTGCATCAACATAGCCAGCCCCCATAATGGAAGTCTGTTCAGCATTGTAAGTCCCGCATTAGGCTGTGCCTGTAGGAACCCTGGGAAGTTCCACTGAGACTGCCTGAAGGTAATCATCTCTCCCAGCCTCCTGGCTGTCCCTAACCAAGTGCTCCGCTCGCATCTATTCTAGGAAACAGCTCTGGAGATTATAAAGTTTAGACCCTAATGCATTCACTAGCAACAAGGGGGGAGAAGTGCTGTTTGATTATAGATGAAAAGGAAAAATGCAAGGGGCTTTCGTATTCAGAAAAATTTCCAGCATGCTGTGATTTGGTTGTTGAACCCTGTGAGGGACTGGAAACCCTTGAACTTCATTGTTTTCTCTGAGTCAGTTCAGCCAAATCATAAGCAATACTTGAAAAACATAGTCCACCTAGAATTTATCACAGAATCCTTCATGATTAAAATGATGCACCCCAGTACTTCCCATTATAGAAACTTATTTCATGCACTACATCCATTAAATACATATCTTTTGTTTGTTTGTTTAACAAACCCACATCACAGTAAGTAGAACATACATGTAGCGTTTAGATCAGTGCATGTTATACAGGATGGAGTCTGTTCTGTCAAAATGCAGGAAAAGGAGTTCTGTCAAACCCATTCCCTCATTGATAGGCCAGCAGAAGAATATAATGCTTGTTTTCTAGAAAAAGAACAAGCTAATTTATTTTTAAAAGTTGTGTATTCATTAATTGTTATCTATTGTTCCACCTACCTGTGTTGCAGTTCATCAGGTTATATAAAAGCAGCAGATACCTCTCTTGCCAAACACATCTTCATCAGCAAGTAGTGAGAACTGTGCTAAAATAAAATGTTGTCTGGATTAGATGGAGTGGATTAGAAAGATGATAAAAGATAAGCTAGGAGAAAATAAGACAATAAATAGGTCTGGCAAGATACATGGATAATCTTCCTCTCAGGTCAAACATGACAAGATAATAACCTTTTTCTTTTCTCTAGTTCCTAGTTCCATTTGCTCTTGGATCTCTAGAGCTTTATGAATATCACTTAATTTGGTCTTCTGGTACATCTGTAAAACGAGTATCACAATGTCCATTTTTACAGAAAAAGGAGCCGAGGTACATTACTTAGGAATAGGATTAGTTTAAAATTAGCATTGCAAAAAAACAGCCAAACTGTTCTCTTTTGTTGGTTTGGTTCTTAGCAATCACCGTGCTTAGAGCCGTATGGCAAACTGAATACAAGCTGGTAAAATCGGAGAGCTACAGCCACGTTTTCACAGCTCCCCTCTGCCATGCTGGTTGCACAGCCGAGCCAGAGCGGGAGCGGGTCCTGCGCTCTCCTCCAGTCGCCCCTATTCCTTCCCAGTGCCCATCACCAGCTGGGGACAGTGACCGCACACGGGGCAGCTCGCAAGAGCCAGGCGATGTTCGGAGCTCGATGCAGCTGCTGTGGCTGCACAGCCCTCCTGCTCCCTCACCACGGTGCGATCTGGAGGGCAGGCACTGCACCTGGCGATGTTGACAGAAGGCGAGGGGATCAGGGTAACTTTCCGTCTGTCCCCCATGCTTTCAGAATATCTGTTCCACAGATTATTTCTGAGCAAATCTAAACAACCTATATGAGCAACTGATAATCTCGTTAGACATTCAGGACGATGACTGCACTTCCTGAACTCACAGAAGGCTTGTCTGAACTGTCCTTTTCCCTCCTTGCTCAGGAGAAATTCCCGTTGCCTCTGCCAGATTCAGTGCAAGGTCTGAGGCTGCAGCCTGCAAAGCCTTGGGCCCCTTTCTGAACCCTTTGCCTTCCAGATGGTAGCATCTTAACCGAGTGGGAGGTCCTAGGTAAAGTTTGCTATCGTTTCATGTCGTTGGTTTCTCCATTGTACAATTGTACATTGCACCAGCAACACAGAGTAACAGAATATTTGATTGGACAGAATTACAGACCACAACATTAATAATTTCATGAGTTTTACTGAAAAGATTTGCCATTGTTCTCCCTAGGAACTGTGCAATTTTCTCCTTCTTCTTAAGAGAAACGCTCCTTTCTGCTTCAATGGCAGGGTGTATTGTCATCTTTTGGTAGTGGGTACTGACTATTTCTTCTGATTTGGGGGACCTGAATCCATGCAATTTTCATCTGGGCTGGATTCTTGTAGGTGGACTGTTCATCACGGCTCTAGATTTTCAGAAGTTAGCAGTTTTGGATACCTTATATTTGTGTTTGAGACACTTTGAAAGGGGACCAGTTGCCAGAGAGGCAGGTGCTTAGCAGTCCCTGAAAATCAGGACTAATTGAGGTACGTCATGCTGGGCACCTGAAAATATTAAATGCTTTTGAAAAGCATAGGGGCGATGTTCTGTTTCTGAACATGACTTGGAAAGACTGTACAGGCTTAAGTTACGTAGAATAAAAAGATCTTTGCATACGTTATCGAAATATCCTTGAATCCTCAGTTCAGCCAAGTGCTTAACTTTAGGCATATATTTGATTCCTGTGGGAATTATGCTGAAGTTTCTGCAAGTGCATTTGTATTTTCCTGAAGTGGGGCCTGATATTGTATAAGTTAGTGTAGATTTGTTTTATGAAAACTCCTGAGTCAGCCTCCAAATTAAAATAAAATAAAAGGCAAAATTCTGCCCTTTATCCTGAGGTGTGACACACAAGGCTTTGCTGGTTGCTCATACATTTACATGCAGAGCCACATACTCTACCATGAAATGCCTATTCTTTGCACTTCATAAAAAACCCAAAGCCTGAGTCACAGACTGCGTTAAGTGCTGAACAAACACAGAACAAAATGTCCATGCCCCAAAGAGATTACAGTCTCATGGAGCCAGGCTGCTCACCGTGGTGATGTATCTGTAGGGCTTGAATTAATGCAAGATTCCTCATGGCTGCAAACATGCACTTGAAAAGCAAACAAATAATCATGCAAACAAACCCACCCAGCTCCTCCCCTTGTCAATCAGCAACCCATTTAACAGTCCTTGCGTGGCAACACTTGTTAGAGCCTCCCCTCACACCTCAGAGGCTGCTGAAGGCAAAATCTTGGTATTGACCCTTCGCTTCACTACTACACGCACGCAGCTGTTTATAAACAGGGCAAAACTAAAAACTCCACGCTCATTATACAGCAGGAAGGGGGCCGTATCTCACAATCGAAACTCACAGGAGCCATCTGGTCTCTGCAAATAAGGGCTGCTGGAGTCAGGGTGTGAGTGCGTGATGATTGTAGAACGTGAATGGCCCTATTCATGCAAGCAGTGTAACGAGTACCAAGCTACTCGCACGCTTAAGGCTCTGCTGAGTCAAAGAAAAATGTGGCAGTGAGGGAGTTTTTTGGTTTTGTTTTTTCGTTTTGCAGGGTCAAACCTATAGCTACAGGACTGAGCTTCTTTTAAGCCATGGGCTGAATGCTCTCTGTTCATACAGTAGTCAGGATAATGCATGCTCAGTCCTGATTTGTCAGCAGTGAACTATGGCAAGGAGTTTCAAAGCTGCTTGGAGGGCAATTCCTTTTAATCTGAGTGAATGATGAAGACTCCAGATATCCAGAGCAGCCTTAGGATACTCAAACACAAATATCAATATTGAATATTGTATTAACTGTTCCTTAGCATTTTTTTTTCATCTCTAGGCTTAAATTTAGGTAATTTTATAAATTAAAATCCCAGCATCTATTTTGCTAAGGACAAGATTTACAAAGATATTTCAGGATCTAGAGACAGATCATTTTCTTAGAATTTACCAATGAATTTGGAATCCCACTCCTACATATTTTCAAGTGAGGTGTATGCCTGACTTATTTTACAAATCCCAGCAGGACCCTAACGTCTGTTCTGAACTCATTCAGTTTTAAAGAGGCACTAAACAATGACACACTCTGAGGCTGCACAGCAACCAGCATGGTCTTTGAGGGAAGGCCTGCCTTTACAAAACGCGTGCACCAATTTTATCACCTGCTTCTCATCTCTTCTGTGTTTTGGGTTCTTATCACGACCTTTGGGTAGTTCCACAGGAGGTTTATTTCTTTTGCTTCCCTGCTAATGGATTGCTTTGAATTTAATATCCAAGAAACTCCCATTGATGTCAGTGCGCCGAAAAATTCATTGCTCAGAGTCATTCCTTAAGATCCCATTCCAGTCCTGACTCAGTGACATACCTCAGCCCCGCTGAAGTGTTTGCTGAACTGGGGTGAATGCAGGTGCTTAAAGCAAAGCGTGTGCTAAAATGCTTGGCTGATCCAGGCCCCCTGCCTCATGTTGTCCGATGGGAGAATCAGGTGAGGTAGGACCAAGCTTGTGTCGCAGTGCAGTACTGGACCATGGCGCACACTGACACACATGCATCTAGTGCGCATGAATGCAGGTGTTTGAAAGAGACCGAATGTAAAACTGGATGTGAATGCAGGTGTCTGGAGCAGGCATAGTGCCCAGGTCTGCATGCCAAGTTCAGGTGTCTGGGGCTGAACAAACCTCTGCCAAAGAGAGAAGATCCTAGACATGTTTATCCAAGCGCAAAAGCTGTTGCAGATCTTGCGTCTGAAATCCACTCTCTTTTTCCTGCTGAGATTCCCAAGCACCTCCCAGTCTCCCAGCTACTCACAGCCTGAAACCCTACCAGATGCCATGATTGCAGTGGAAAAGCAGCTCATTACTGGAGTGGCAGGCGACGCACAGACAAATATTTGTGCAAGGCATACAGAGCCCAGAGACTGGAACGCATTGTCTTTTTGATGGAAGGAGGAAAGGGGAAGGAGGACTTTGCCTGTAGCAAAATTAAATAACAAAAAGAAAAACAAAGCAAAACAAGGCAAAAAAAACTATACAGTGCTTATTTCTAGCAAAACTTAAAAGGTTTCCTTCTTAGCACGCAATGGTGTAACCTCACGCCAGATTGATTTCCAGTTTACAAATTTTGCTAAATACTTTGAGGATCAGGAATCAAAATGAATTAAGTTCAGATCTTACCCTGAATTCCCTGTTCTTCAAAGACCTCTGTTTGTTAGGATCTCTCAGACAACAGACAGGTTTTTATCCTTCTATGAGATGCATTTGTTTTAAGATCTACAGAAAATTGCTAGTAAAGAAAGGTTACAAAATATGCCCTAAACAAACTGAACCGTGGCTTTGATTAAGCAATACACTCTGCACAATGCAAAATTTAGTTAACTTTGAGGATATGATACCATCTGTCCTAACATTTTTATAATAAATATTATATCTGATTAGGCATTTTTTTAGAATATGGAGATAAACCCCCAAAAGCAGGAATACGTATACTGCAGTATAATTTTCTGGCTTCTCCTCAAGTTCTTTTGCATGCCTATGTTGAGGCAAGAGAAAAAGGACATGATTTCTTGCCCTTATTTTACAGCTGAACTTCAAAGGAAAACAATGTTATATGGATGTCGTAAGAGAGACAGGACATGACAAAAACTGAACCTCAGTATTATGCTGCATCGAAGAAAGATCACAAATCGAGCCACTGTGCAGACACAGAACTGATGGAAGATGCTAAAAGATTTACAGATAGATAACAAAGATATTTCTCCATTCAAATTCCATAGGCAAGCATTTCCACCATTAGTTTGTTCAAAGTACATAATGTGTGTCTCTGAAGGCTGTGTGTACATTCAAGGCCTTAAATAAAATATCAACTTTCTTTTCAAGTGTTTGTCTTTTTTCCCCAAATATTTATTTTGGAAACAGCAAATAGTAATTTCCTTAAAATGGAGAACAGCTTGTTTTCCTTTCCTCTCGGAGACCAACATCACTTAAGAAAAATACAGGTGTAAAGACAGGAGGTAGGGACAGTCTGAGCCTTGGATTATTTTGCCTTATTGAGCCTGTTTAGCAAAATATTTAAACATATGTTTAACAGAGCTGCGTGAGCATTTCCAGTGACTAGGAATTCATTTAGTGAATAGTCTCAGCTTCCAAAAATGGAGATAAAATAAATGCTTCATTTGACAATAGTGATATGCAGTGCTTTGTTTCCAAAGTGCTCAAGCACTCTACTTCTAACATTTTTATTTTTTCTATTTTCTAAATGACACCTGTGGTTTAATAATCTAAACAAGAAAACATGCTTTATTTCAGCTTTGTTCAAATTTCTGCATTGAGTCAGAGCTAAATATTTTAACAATTTAAAAAAATATTTTTAATTTTGTCAAAATTAAAAAAGAACAACTTTCTTTAATTTGATTCTACTTGATTTTTTTAGGGGGGGGGGGAAGGTTAAGCATTTTGTGAAAAAAATCCACTGTCATATAACCATTGAGCGCTTAAATATAACATGATCTGTCAATGGATGCTTCATGTACCACTAAAGTAAGATGTATTTTGAGTACTCAGATAGAATAAACAATTGAGGAAAAATATTTTTAAATAACTGTTCATTGAAGACTTTACTCCCAGCAGCATCTTGGTGAAATATCCTTTTTCTCTAATAAACTAGAGAATTCTAAGAGCAACTTTATACGTGAACTACCAGTCAGCCACATTTTCAAAACAATAATTTTGAGGTTTTCAATATAAAGATTTGATATTGGAGTAGGTGGGCCGTGTAGATTACATTTGTTTTCGTATAGTCATTCTTGACTTCCTGAATTATGTTAGTCCCTGCCCTACCCCAATCCTGAAGCTGCGAGTGTCTTACCTGGGGCTGTCAGGGCTATTCAGCAACACGCAGCTGCATCTCCTCCAACCTCCCTTTCCACCACACACAGCCCTTGGCTCTCGGCCAGATCCCAACTTTGCTGACCGCAGATCGCCTCCCCAAATGCCCCTTCTCCAGGCAGCTGGGCGGGCTTCCAGCGTCTGTGCGGACCTGCCTGGATGGGGCCCGGCCCGCGGACCGGCTCGGCCGCTTCTGCCCCGCCACTGGGCATCATGCGGGCTGACCGGGGCCGTGCCCGCTCTCGCTTCCAGCTCGCCGTGCTTGTGCCCCCCGACACCGCTCGCTGCTGTCCCCAGCGGGACTGGACGCACCCCGGCCCCGTCCGTCCCCAGCGAGCAGTCCAGCGGCGCTCCGCAGGCTCCGGGAGGGGGCTCCCCGCGGGGAGGGCCTGCCCCGACCCGCC
>VXAL01009683.1:43008-61334 GCA_013399475.1 Chauna torquata | reverse complement strand
CCGGAGCCCGGGGAGCGGAGCCCGGAGCCCGGAGCGCGGAGCGCGGAGCCCGGGGCGCGGAGCCCAGGCCCTGTCCGTGGTGCTGATCCGCGGCTCCGCCAGGCAGGGGCACGCCGGGCAGCCCGGCCCTGCTCCCCCCGCTCCTCTTCCCCGGCTGCCCCCAGGGCAAGTGCCGAGGGAGGCCGGCCCCCGACACCCGCAGGCTGTCCCCCTGCAGCCCCCAGGGCCCTGGCCACCGTCCCTCTGCCCAGCCCGCCGCTGGCGGAATTGCCCGGCTCGCTGGCAGACGTGGGACCGGCTCCACAGGTGGCAAGGGGGCCCCTCGCCTTCTCCCAGGCACCTGCAGCATCCCCGGCTCAGCCCAGCCCTCTCCGCCCTCGGCCGATCCTGCCTCCGCACCCCTGCCAGAGCTCACCTGTCCCTGGGTCACCTTTGCAAGCTCAGGGGCTGGGAAAGCTGCCCTGCCTCTGCCTCGGGGCTTTTATGAACCACCGGGGGGGCGGCGGGAGGAGCACCCAGGCGGGGACTCTTCGCTTTGGCCAACAGGAGGCTGCTTTTCCTTGCAAATGCACAGATTGCACAGATTACATCATGGAGAGCTGCCTGCACTTCAGTGTAAAAGTCTCCTCCTCGCGTAAAGGCGGGTCGGAGGAGTGATGGCAGATAGCAACAGGTCTGTCCGTTAGGGTAGGTCTGTCCACCTGGACCCCTTGGAAATAGGGCAGTGGCAGGGAAGTGGGTTAAGAAGCTATCTCCATGTGAGACACATGCTTTGCATATGCCCAGGCAGGAGAGCCTGCTGGGAGAGCCAATGACTGTCTTTCTGTGCTTCAGTCTGAGTAAGGACCGACATGTTTTGCTTTGTGGACGTAAGTTGCTCAGCACCTCCCAGGACCAAATCAGAAGCAGCCCTGTTCTTCCCATCTTACCATAGCGTCTCTCCGCCTGTATTGCATGTACCCTCTGACTTCCTAGCCCAATGGATTAGCCAAGTTTCACCCTAACTTCTTAGCCTTTATCATCCTGTTTTCAGAGCTTACACAAATAAAACTAGCCCTCCATTTCTTCCCTGAGATACTGAGCTGAATTGCAACATCAGATCTGAGTATCTAGAGTCCATTTGATTCTTTTCTGTTCCTAGTGCAAGGCAGTCAGACAGTTATTCCCTTGAGTGTGCCAAAGGACAAATCACTCGCCAGTGAGAACAAATTTATTTCCTAACCCTTATACCCAAGAGCACGTTTCTGACTTTGGCTGGAGGGTGTCAGCTGGCACGGATTTGTGTTGTGCCTCTTAGATTGCAAACACACAGGTTGCAGGCATTAATTCTTCAAGGTTGCCCTAGATTGTCCTAGATAGTACATCGAGGTACAGCTTTGTCTCCTGGTATATCCTGTACACAGGATATACTATTACATGACAGCAATGGAAAAATAATAATTGATTGTAACGTTAATTAGCTAGAAATCAAAATTGTCCAAAGATAAAGGCTTGATCTAGGCAATACTTGAGATCCACATTCAGATCTGATTTTGGGAAATTGCTGCCTGCTACAAACGAATGGAATGAATCTCCTGCGGGTAAATACTAGGCTCTTAAGATCTGGATCTAAAAGCAGATGACATGAAGGGAGACCATTTTTAAGTGGCATTTGTTGCTATTCAAATTACAGCATGAGTAGAATAAAGCCAAGCTCACTGTTTCCAACTCTTTTTTTCTGATCTTCAGTAGATTGTGGGCCAACTCCTTTGGCTGGCTTATATCAGCTGAAAATCTGACCAGCCACTGCGACATTTTTGTTGTTGCCTAAGATAAAAGATGGCTTTGAGCAGAATATACCTGTGTTCAACATGAATCAGTGAATACCCTGGCAGGCTCAAATGCTGATCTCTTGAAGGAGGAGATGGAGCCTAAGCACTACCCAGTGACCTTGCAATGCATTAGTCACAGCATGAAGAATGTAGACTGGTATACGGGTAAAAGAAGATGTTACAGCCTTGCTAGTGCCTGGCCTTGAACATGTGTCTGTGAGAGATTTTTGTTCAGCAGCCAAACCTGGAAGTCTGCTCTGGCTTTACCCAGGCAAAGCAAGCAGGAATTTGGGGAAAACGTGAAAAGGATTAGAGCTGAAATTGTAAATGGCATCTTATGGAAAATGCTGAGGGTTGCCTAAGGCACTCCAAAACACACATCAAAAGGACAGTGAGACCTGGCTACTTAATTCCCCTAGAAGATCCCACTGGGCAGGAAATCCAGTGTAAAGGACTGAGACCAGTGCTTATGGCTGTCGCTACCCCAGCTGGACCTCTTCACCCTTCTCTTAATTTTCCCTGCTCCTCATTTGCTCACCGAGACTCTTCCGATTCCCTCTCATTTCATTCTGAATGCGGTAACTGCTGCTATCCCCTGGCCCAGAGCTGCAGCTACAAGCATCTTTGATTTTCCTCCAGCTTCTGCCTTTGAGTCTTCTGCTCCTGAGTGAAACGGAGAAAGACCCCATGGGGGTAAAGAAGTTGGCCACTAGGAATGATGAAGAGTAAACCTACCAGCTGCCTATCTACGAAGAACAGCCATTTTGCAGCTGTGGTGAGCCCACAGGGGACAAGAAGTATACAGGCACTGTCTGAGAGCAGCAGGCTCTTCTTTTAGAGTGTAGGGCAGGACTTTGGACTGAAGTCCTCCCTGTGCTGTCCAACAGTAATTTTGGCCAGCAATTTCAGCATGGCCCAGCTGAGAGTTCAGAAACTTGATTTTCAAAGAGATCTGAGATGTGACATGAGGTGTTCCTCAATCAGGCCCAGACTGTCTCCAGCCCAAGATACTCCTCATTCAAAGGATGCATTTGAAATGTAGGGCTTACAGCAAGAAGAGACCTGGAAACTCACCGTGCCTATGGCAGATTCATTCTCTCTAGGCTTTTCCACCTTGTGAGGCTCCTCTGGCTCACTCATTTGCATTCTAGGTTCGTTTCAGTGGGAGAGAGGATTGGACAGATTTTTTTCATGGAGAAAGTCTGGGATGAACCTAGAAGCCACAACAGGAAAGGTCACCATTTTATTTAATTATTTCGAGTTGTTTTCCACCCCCTACTCAGAGCAGCCCTTGTAGCTCGGTAATTAGCGATGAAGCGAAGGGGGAGCGAGCTGGACTTTGGCCCCAGCTGACCCGATTCGTACAAGATGCCTGATTAATGCACCTCGTCACATGGCCGCTGCCAGCGACTTGTTGCTGGGCATCCAGAGGTTTCCAAGGGAACCGCTCCTTCTCCTGCCGGAGCTCCTCGACCAGGCAGGGAGCGCCGCGGTTCGGAGGGCCCGACGCCCAGCCCGGCAGCAGACGGCGGAGCAAAGGTGTACGGAGAAACACCCGAAATAGAAAGCGCCCGCACCGAAATTAGCGCCGCTCCGAAGCAGAGCGGCTCCGACAAAGCCCTGCGGAGCCTGCTCAAATCCCCGAGCCACGGAACCGCCTCGGCTCAGCCCTCCCCGCTGTCCTCTCCTCTGTGCACGCAGCCGTAGCTGCTGCACACCTACCCCAGCCCACGCACACATCTCTCATGCACAGCGCTACGTACGCCCCATCAAACCAAAGACGCGTTACAAACAAAACAACGGCTACGTGCTAACAGAGACAAGCTCCCAGTCCCCGTGTATTTTCCTCTTTTCACAGAGGAGCTCTAGCACGCACTTGACACCCCTTTCCCGAGGTGCATTTAAAGACTCTCCTTCACGTCTCAAAGTCCTTCATGGACAGAGATCCCATGCCCTAGAAAGCTTTCCACCACCGCACGCGCAGATCCTGCCACGCAGGCTGGCACAGAGCCCCCACGTAGGCCGGTCTCATCTCCCTCCCCAAACCCCTCTCCCCGCCTGCAGCCGGAGTGCTGCCCACACGCCGGTGTGGCAGCTTCCACGCACGCGGCCGCTCCTCGCACCTCGCCTCCAGGCACACGTCCTTACACTCGCACACATGCACCCTGCACTGCAGGCATCTCAGTCTGTGCACGCGCTTCTGCAGGCTTACATTCACCTACTCGTTTGTAAACGTTCCTGCTCGTTTGCACACAGACGGAGTCACCCCCGTGCAGGTGCACGCACGCTCACGCTTGTATTTCACACGACCTGCAATCTGCACGCTCACCTGAGCACGCAGCCATCTCAGGATCGCTTCCTGCGCATGCACCTGCAAGTGCACTTTCAGTGACCACCTGCACACCCCAACACCTCTGACAGGGACTTCTGCCAGCACGCACCCCCTGATCCCTCCCTTCTCCCCTTCCTTGGAGCTGCGGTGCTTGTATCTGCATTGTCTCACAAGCCTAGCATGTGCTGTACACGTGTACACAGACCGGCAGTTCTTGGCAATAAAATTAAAGTCCCTGAACTAGCAAACGCAGTTGACTTGGCAAATAGCATTTTCTGTATTACTAGTCTTCCAAATACACTAGGCAGTCTTACAGCAGGCTGTCTTTCCTCTTCTCCCTTTCACCATGACGGCAGAAGATGGGAAGGGCGTGCATATCTGCACTGTGTGCTCTAACAGGAACTTCCCAAGGCTGTTAAAGCTGCTCCAGTTTTGTTAGCCACGGGGTAAGCATGAGCAGCAACAAGACTGCAGAGGCTGTTAACACTGTGCCAGGAGACCCTCCCTTCAAATCCTACATGCATCTGATCCTTGGCAGCAGAAGGTCAGCTTCATTCAATTGATTTTTGTAGAGCAACAAATTTTGTAGATTTATCCCTGCTGAAGGACATGAGCACTCAGGGGAACATGTCTCAAACATGCAAAATCTTTCTCCTTTTTCCCAGGAAGGTAATGCATCCTTGCTAACTCTCCGGATCGAACTGCTTTCAGGAGATGCTTACCTAGTATCTTTTATCTAATCTTCCAGACTAGAATATGTGGCTGCAAGAATATAAGATGTGAACGGCTTCATGTAGCAAACCATATTGGATGGGAAGAGAAAGATTCAAAGGGTCTGGTTTCTCTGCCTCCAAACTCAGTTTTGCACCACATCATAACTGTTGATACTAACATTTGATACAGGAGGTGTATCAGACAGAAGAAATGTTATTTGGACTAAACTCAAAGGCTCAAGCAAGAGGAGGCATGTTCAAAACTGCATGTAAGACTGTGTAAGTTAACAATGGAAACAGGAAGATACAATTCCGTGTAGGGCACGAAAGGCTACGAATAAAAAACTGCTTGAAATAGTCAAGGTCTCTGTGTGAGCATGCGTGAGGAATCAGACATACTTGTGTCAGGGTGAGCTATCCCTCACTGTGTTCAAATTACGTGTGTCAGCATGCATGCTTGTGAAAGTACAAAGGTACGTTGATGTGTAGTGAACACACTTTTAATGAGGTGTCTGCAAAGGCACAATCAAGCAGCAGCAGAGCATGTTCGTGCCACGGGGGAGAATGTGGAAGTCTCAATCTCTCCGCCTTTATCTCTGCGTTGTATTAAACCCCATGCGCATGTACTTGAACTTGTGACATTGAGACCACGGCAAATATAATGAGGAGAAAGAGGTCATTCAGACAAACTTGCCTGTCCTTGGTTGAGTTTGTGTTCATGTCTCGAGCAACAGGCTCTCAGCAGTTAAAAGGATAATATTGTAAAAATAAAGCCCATGCTAACTGAGTAAACAAGAAGCTTGAGAACTGGATCTGTCAGGGGCTAGAACAGCTTGTAAGCAGAGGTTAAAAGAAAAAAATAAAATGAGTAAAAACAACCTGAAGAGCAAACAAGAGCACTGGAGGCAGTATTTTCATAGGCATTAAAAGTAGGATCTACGTTCCATTTTCAGAAGTGGTTTTAACAGTTAGAAGTCAAAATCACACGACCTTTCAATAAAATCCGGGATTCTGTGTCCCTTAGATATTTTAGATGCTGTTTCTCACAATACAAGACATTGGTGCCCCAGTGAAATTACCAGGCAGCAAGTTTAAAACAAACAAAAAAGTGCTTTTTCACACAGCACATAATTAAATTTTGAAGCTCATTTGCCACAGGATATTGTGTAGACTGAAAGTATAAATAGGTTCAAAAGGTTTTAGACAACTTTATGGAGGTTTGGTCTATCAGTGGCGATTAAACTTAATAGTCTGGATGCAACGTCCAGGCAGTTCTCACAGATTGCTGGAAGCTACAAAACTACAGCTAGGTGAAGCCTTATTCTTCAAACGCCCTATCCTCATGCTCTGTCCTAAGCATCGTCCTGTAGCTGCTGCCAGAACCAGTGCACTGGGACAGGGGCACCTCTGCTGTGGATCAGTCAGACCATGTTTATCTTGCTAAACGTGAAAATGCTGTGAAGATGCTGTGAAATGTTGTTTTAGGCTTTCAGGGGGATCTTAATAATCAATCAGTTAGGAACACTGGTCCTTCATGATTCTCTTCTTGTTTATTCTGCTACAGATTAGACACTGTTGCCACGTAGACTCCAACAGAAGTTCACCTCTGTGAAACTCACATCATGTGGTGAATTCCAAACAGTTAATTTAGGGACATTTGACACTGGATTTGAACTCAATGTCTCATTTGCAGACAAATTCCAGAGGAAGGGGGCAAAAACAAGGCCTTAGTTGACACAAGAGTATGTATTCTGTGCAACAAGATGGTCTAATTCAGATCCCACCATACTGATTAGAAGCAAATTCAGAAAACCTGGGGTCATTGTGCTTTCAACAGGTATTTTCAGGCAACGCTGCTCTATACACCCTTCCCAGGAGAAAAGTAACCTGTGTAAGGAACGGTGTAGAGGTAAACACTGCGCTCACACGCAGCGGTGTCAGTGTGGAGCATCTCCAACTCCCGAGAGCCGCCTGACTAGCTCAGAATTTGCTGTCAACTAGCGAGCGCTAGGATTTCACAATGCTGATCATGGAGGCTAAGTCCTGAGAAACTCCACCAACGTGGTTAGAATTACCACAAGCTGATACTAATTCCGAACTGACTGGGACTACCAGAGGCAAACGGCAATGCTCGGTCGTTGTATATCTAAGACAGGGAACGGTGAGCACTGGTCCACTGACGTCTGCATGTTTTGTAGTATTTTGCTTCCGGCAGTGGACAATGATGCTTCCAAAGAAAGATGTGTCTCTTCCAAGATACAAAATCAAATGTCTGATCATTGTTCTTCGTGCGTGCCTGTATGAGTTCCTCTTATTGGACTTTCTGGAGACAATATTGGTGCAAACCATAACATGCTTGCTGTGCATTTATTCATGTCCCTCCTTCACTTCTCTTTCCCTTCTACTCTCATCCATATTTCTTCTCTTCTGTTCTGCTCTTCCCCTCTGTCTCTGTTCTACCTTCCCTGCACCCCACTCCAACTCAAACACCCAAGGCTTTTTTTGGATGAAAATGATGAAAAATAAACCCCTTGTGAGGAGCTGCAGTATGTGCTCTGCCAGAGAGTGGTCTTATTCATTAAGGTAATGGTCTTGTATGCATTTGGGCATGTTATCAGTAACACTCTAAAGGGAAATGGACTACTTAAACCTATTATATCACTGCTTTATTCACCATGTGCTGCCATTTACCTCCTACATGACGCTGGGCTCTAATAGCACCAGTTCTGAGAAACCCTGCACATTAGCCACAAGCAGCTCATTAATCCACTGTTTTCATTCTTGCAAAAAAATGGGCTCCAACCACATGAGAGCTCAGATGCCGAGTGCTCAGCCAAAAACAAAACAGCTTTGTTGTGCCAGCAGCTCCAAGGTAGCCCCAAACAGAACAGCACTTTCTGCCGATGGGTCACATAGGGGATCCTTGGGCTTGGGGGACAGAGATGTGTATTGGGGAATGGGACAAAGCTATCAGCCAGCAGCTGCTGCAGGGGGATTTGGAAAATCTGTTTCCTGGAGGCTCCACGCCAGGCCAGTGTAGCCTTCCTCAGAATCGGGTCTTGGCTCTTGATATGAGCTCTGGCCTGGCTGCAGTTCCACCCCAGGACATCAATTGTCCCAGGCAGAAGAAAGGAAATGGAAAGCATCTCTTGAACTCCAGCACGGGGAGCCTGTGATCAGACAGGGGATTAGCAGAAATAATCCCAACCAGCTACAATGAGACGTTCCTTGAGAGCCCCTGAAGAAAACAAAAGGTTCCCCGTCCCATCCCCGAGACACAAATCTGTGAGTCTCTTCAGTTCTTCCCAAACACACAGTGGTTGTGGCACACAAAAACAGTTACATCAGCTTCACCAAACAGAAGAACCCTGCTAAAGGGCCTAGGCTTTCTCTCCCTAGTCCCGTGCTTGCACCATGCTGAGGAGGCAAGCTGCTCCATCTCCTGGCTGACAGGGCTCCCTGTCCAAGCCCCTCTAGCTCAGGGCAGAGCTCACTAGAGAATGGTGCAGGTGTCTCCAAGCGTGACTATTTCTGCTGAATCTCCAAGGCTAGCAAACAAACCCTTCTGGTTACAGGAAGATGCAAGGCTTGCGGACAGGAGCTCACTTAAAAACAACTGTTCATCCATGTGAGAATAAAACAACATCTGTGTCCACAAAACATGCACAGACAGAAACAAGAGGCAACACTTTTTGATGAGTGGGACTTCAGGAATCTAGGATCTGTTCCTCTGGGACCTCTTGGCTCACTTTTTCCTGCCTTGCCTGTCAAAAAAGCTGCTACTCTCTGGTTGTATATCCCTGCTTTCCCACAGAACAAAGAAAAATATAGAGGAACCAGCCGGTGAGAACTACAGATGCAAATGTTCGTCTTGAGGACCCATGGCATCTTGTTAACATCTGTGCTCCCCTCCTTGTCAAAGAGATCCCTTTCCCAGCTGGAAAGAAGGATAAAGATGCTGGTAGCCATGGAGGAAAAGAAGATGGACGCAGGATTCCACTCTACAGATGTTGTAGGGCAGAAAAAAACACAAGAGACAGTCATCAAATGATGGATCTTCTCTGATTCAAGATCCCAGGTGCTGCTTCTGGTCATTGAGCGACCCCCTCACAACCACTACCTGCCTACCAGATGTGCACAGCTGTCCCACTCCCAAAGCCCTCCCACAGTCACTGGTGTGCATGTGTTACTTTATTTGAGGTGGCTTAGTGAAAAATCTAAGCAGGGAAATAGGGCTTAGGAGGTGTGCAGTTTAATTCATTTCTGCCCTTGGGTGAGGATGTGAATGAAATGGGAAGCAAGGGGTAGAGGGCTGTGCCTGGTGGAGGAACTCCTGCCTGGCTGGGCTACGAGATCTGCTCAGAAGAGCCAGACAGCCACACAGTTCAAACTGCCCAGGGAAACCAAGGCTGATAAAATACCTACTGCCAAAAGGAAATGTGATTACAGGCCTGATCCTGTGCCCTGCCTGCTTCAATGTGTCTACACAGAATGTCTCACAATGAGTGCAAAACTGAGAGGCACTTACAGAGGCATTCAGTCTAACACAAAACATTCTCTTGGGGCACAGGGGGATGGAGCAAGGCTGGACAGACTCCTCTGCATTGAGCTCAGCTTCATTGAAATCAATACGTCATTATGGCAGCGACTCCAGCCCTTAATATTCTACCTCTGAACAGTATCATGTTTGTGTTGAACAAGAAAGACTTAGGCTGAACATTAGGGAAATTCTTTGCAGTGATAGGGATACTTGAGTCCTGGAACAGAGCACTGAGAAAGAGACACAATTTCCAGTGCACAAGGTTTTTGAAAAGAAATTAAGACAAAAATCTTTCAGAGGAGATGTGGGGCAGGGAGGGAGCCTTAGGGCAGCAGGATGGGACTTCTGCTCAGCTCTATTTCTATTCTTGTGAAAAAAATTTAGATCAGGTTTTACAGAGCTGTATGATCTCCTGACAGCTCTTTGAGCGGTATCAGTGACAGACCCCAGCTTCAGGCTGGCTCTGCCCCTCTTTCCTACCTCTTTTTCCCAATTCTTAGCTGAGGCTTACCTGCTAACTGACATGTAACGCCGAGCTGCAAAGCCTCTCTCGCCCACCCCTTGCATGTCTCTGCCTCGCACTGCCCCACCTGAGGCCTGTTTTCTCTTTTGATGCTTCTAATGAAACTAAGTGGCTGCAACCAGAAAGTTTCCACTTCCTGCCTCTGGGCTGATTACTGGAGAGCTGACAAAGGCAGCATCCTGCGCCGGAGCCTCTATGGATAGGAACCCTCAGGGGAGGCGATAAAGTAATGCTCCGTGCCCTCTGCTCATCAAGCACCATTAGAGTACTGACTGCCTAACCTGGCTACCTAAGAGAGCAGGACCTCACCAGCCTGACTTCTGCAGCCAAGGTCTCTGGAAAACATGCGCTAGTGCACGGATTCACGATATCCTCTGCAGTCCTTGATACTGGGCTTTAGTATCAAGGACCTGGAAAAGAATAAGTGAAGTTCCTTTATTAGTCATGCTGCAGCAATTTTGGCTGGTGCTGCTGAAGGGGGAGCTGGTCTCACTTTCTACTTTTGTGCATACTTAATACTGTCTAGAGACACTTATCCGCAGCCCTGGTGGATGGATCCTGTTTATGCCCCAAGCTAGGGTGGAAGGAGTAACTGTAAAGCAGTGGTATATCCTTCCAACCCCTCCTGCCTACCCAACCTCGTCCTTAAAAGCTGGTGAGAGAAGAAACCAGTGTGAGGGCCATTTCAGGCCCCAACTTTCCTGCTGACAAGAATTTCTACTAGAGATTTCTGAGCATTAAGGCTGAACTTTTCTAGAGCAGCCACTAGCTTTCTGCCTGGCCAGAAACACTGAGGCTGAGTAAGCACCAGCTGAGCTCACGAGGATTTTGGGGGGACCAAGACACCTCAAAAATCACACTTAATTGGGTCTTAGAAGGCAGGCTGCTGCCTTGTTATTCCCCCTCCCTCCATTCAGGAACCTTGAATGCATGCTCAGAACTTGGCTCCAGGTATGGTCAGTGCCAAAGACCTCCACCAAATGCACCACACTTTTCTCAGCAGTCTGGGCACTAAGCAATTCATCGCAGACAAGGCTCACACGCATATTGTTCCCAGCACCTCTCCTGCAGGATGCCCCTTGTGAAACCTTACTCCAGGTTTCTCCTTTATCCCACGTGCTTTCATCCTGCATGTGAATCAAGGGCTTCCCAAACAGTACCCTGACCCCTTGCAACTACAGCCCTATTCTCGGCTGGACTCCGTCTTGGATCAGGGCTGGTTGACGCCACATTGCCTGGCCCTCACAAAGATGTCTCTAGGGTTGCACCTTGGAGTTCCTGGCTGCTCCTGGAAATCTGGGCCAGTAACAGCAGGGCTCAGTTTCCCTACATATCACCTTGCTGACACGAGGGGAAAGTAAACAAGATTCTGCTCAGCACCGCAGAGACCAACTGCTCCAGAGTTGCCTGGCAGATGGGGCCCAAGAGGGAGACCATCTGTTCCTGAGCGAGGCCCTAAATTTCTCCTAGTGAGATCCTGGGCTGAAGACACCCAAGTGAGTTCATGGGAAGAGAGGCACCAGGGAGCAGCCATGACCTTGACTGTTTCTTCAGTCCTCGGTGAGTGGGCATCTTGCAGAACTGAGCCAGGGCTAGGTCCTCAGTTCCATGGGCTCTTGGATGCCTGCAGCATTCCTATTCCCTAAATTAATTTTTCTTTCTCGCTTCACATTTCCACCTTCTTTTCATATCTGCAGTCCTTCCACACGTGTGCAATGCTGCGGTGCGGTATGAGTTCCCTGCTGCAGAACTGGGCAGAGGCTGCGTAGTTCCCCTGCAGCCCTCACAGCTGCCACTAACTCTGCCTTCTAAGCACCCTGCTCTCCTTGTCCAAAAAAGTGCAACTGCCCTGTGCAAAGGCCATTTGCCTGATATCTACTTGCTGACAGTTTATCTGGCTCCTGCAGCATGTTCTGGCAACACTGGGGAGGTTTCAGTAACGCTGTTAGAGCTCGAGGAAGGGGCTGGCATTTCAGAGAGAGAAGGGAATGACATCCAGGGAAGTCTGGAGAAGGAAAGAGCAATCTGCTGCTAGTCAGCATGTCTGAGAAGCTGGGAACATATTGCATTAAACTGATAATAACACCTTGAACAGCAGGGTGGTAGTTTCCATCTGGCCTCATGCTGAGCTTGGTCTCTCTCATTTCTTCCCTGCTGCAGCCAGGGAATCTGAGGCATAGGGTTGGCCACAGGTCACCCAGCAAGGCAGAGCAAGGATGAAAAGAGCCATATAGCAAGAGCAGGGTGCTGAGAAGCAGCAGCACGGACTCTTGACTCTCCTTTCACCCCAACTAGACCCTCCTTAAGCTTGGGAGGTGGGAAGGCACTAGAGCTCTTCGCTTAATTAGTAGCAACAGCTGAAGCACTTGAGAAACAAAAGCTCCTCTCTCTCTCTGCCCCACTTTTACTTGGGAGCCAGGGGTGGGGAGCAAATTGCTTGGAAGCCAGAAAGCGCCCTGGATCTTGTCACCATGGCTGCACAGACACAGCCTCCTGTTATCTCCAGAGGAACAAAACCCTCCTCCCACCCTCTTCTGTCTCAGCTGGAGCTGATAAAAGAAGAAGAAATAAACAAAACAAATTAAAAAAAAAAAATACCCAAACCAGCAAGTAAATATCCAGGGAATAAACCAACCTTCTGCAAAACATATTTGTTTCTGCAGTGGCTTTTGGGTTGCTGGAAAGCTGAAAGACTCAAATGAGCATTTCAGGTTACAGAGTCCATCTCAGTAATACCAGGAGTTACAAAATCACAACTCACGAACATCACAGATCATGCCGTTTGCTTGAGAGTAATGATTTCTAGCTATATATATCTAATTGTGTAGATCTGATTTATTTATATATATGAATGTGTGTACTATTAAAATGATTATATATAATTTTTATGTTTCTTGTTTGAAACCCACAGGGATTACATCTGTAAGTTTTCTGTAAGAGCTGGAGTCTTGCCTCTTCCATCTCCATATTCCACCATGTGCACGGAGAGGCATCAGAGGTAGCAGCAAGCAAGCAGGGTAAGGTAGCAGAAGTAATCAGCTAACATAGATTTTTGTGCTACCACAGTTAAACTGCTTTTGGTATCTGGGCACCTTCACTCAGGGTGGATAGGAGCTTTAGAAAGTAACACAAAATGAAAAACAAAGTGGGACTTTAATGTGTTCTCACAACTGAAAGGCTAAAAATACGCCAAATAGCATAGCAGCAAAGCAGTGAAAACTAGCAACCATATATTTATGTATTGAGAGAAATTAGGGCTATTATGGTTGCTCCAGACTGGCTTCCTACATAAACTGGGTGGATAATTTCACTTGGTGCTTCATGCATCAAGCTCTGACCATCTGGCTGAATGCGAACATACCTTTTAGCAACATGTCTCATTTTGGCTTGATGCCTTCAGGGCCACCTCCCTACAACAGGCACTATTTCAGTGCTTAATTACACTTACTGTTGAAAAAGGACAACTTATTTTTAGTCTGTATCTTTCCAGTATCAGCTTCTGGCTACCGAGTATTTGACCGTCTGTGTATGCATGTAGGAAGCTGTATGCTTAAATCAGCCTGTGAAATGCACAGGACATTGGGGGTCAGAAGATGGCCCACAGAATGATTCTAAGTTTTCTTTGTTGTTGTTGTTGTTTAAAGTCATTAACATGTGAACAAACAAATAAAGGGGAATAAGAATAACTGCTAATTCAAAGTTCAACCTAGTTTTCTCCATTTGGCACTGGCTGGCACACACAGTTCTTTGGCTCTTTTTTATTATCAGTAGCTGAAAATAAAATACTTGTAATTCTAGCAAGAAAATTATGACTTTGTAATACAATAAACATTTTGCTTACATGATAAGTTTTGTCTTTGTTTACAACTTTTTCTTGCAGCTGCCAAGGAATATCAAGTTGTCCTTTGATTCAAAAAGGCCGAAGAACACCATATTAAATGGCTGATATGGCTGATTATGTCTTTCAACTTTTCCACACCCTTATTTTCTCCCTTCAGCAGTTCTTTGGCCAACTGTAGCAAAGTGTTACCTGTAGAAGCCTAACCTGGGTCACGAAAGACAGATCAGCAAGAGAAGTTTCTGCCTGGGAGACTTACAGGGCCGAACTCTTGCTTTTAAACTTACCTGACCTTCCTTTGCATATGGATATACCTGGATAAACTCATTTAGATCATGACAACAGCTTGCTCAGCCTGGCCCAAAAAGATCAGGCTCTTACTGATAGCTCTGAGCACACTGTTATCACTACAGAAAGCATGCTGCTCTCATGTTCTCCCGCTGCCAGATAAACATGAACATCTGCATAACTATTGTAGTAACAGCAATGCTAATATTAATGATACTGGGGTGAGAACTGGGTCTAGTCTCCAGTGCTTATATTCTCCTGGGCAACCATCTCTAGGAGCGTTCTCAGATGCTTTTGAGAACCTGGGTTAAGAAATCATTTTGAAGGAATTGCTGATTTTTCCCCAAACTCACCAATCAATAAAAAACTGAGTGTAGGATTTCGTAGCACGTCAGGTGTTCAGGCTGGGTGTGGACTTTCAATGAACTTATGAGGGAAAGAAACTGCAAAACCTAGTCAATGCTGTGGATTGCAACCCAGGACTCTGGGGCTTCATCATACCTATGCCTCTGACTTGCTGCATGCTCCAGAGGAATTACTGTCCCATTGCTTTTTTTTTTTTTTTTTTTTGCAAAGAGGAAGAGCAGTATCTCTGGGCCTGAGGCATAAGAAGTATGTCCCCTAGAACAAAGGCCCCAGAGGAAGTCTCTGTCCCCCTTCCACCCTGTATAATTGTCAGGGCTTGTGCTAGTGCTCAGGCAGGTTGCTATCCTTCAACATCATTGTCATCCCTTTGTCCCATAACCAGTTACAACCAAACACCAGTTTCCGAAGGATGCAGATGACCGTGCTCGCACAACCCTTGGTGTGGCAGAACTAGCTAATATTTTATTTCTGCAGAGCCAGTATTTGACCTCTCTGTTCCCTGCTGACCATGTGCCCCTTTTATGTATTAGCATCATGCGCTGGTTGTAGCGTCTGCCCCTCCGCTATCACTCACGTACATACACCCCTCATCTCCCAGCACCCACCAACTCCCAGCATCTGTGCCACTTGCTTGGCCTCTTTTCCTTTATGCTGCTCCCCTCCACAGTCGTGTGACTGCTATTGTGTGGTCCCTGCCACACAAAAGCTAGCCTGACCTAATTTAAATCAGTGCTATTGAAGCAGTTCTTGTTTTATCTCCCAGCACAAGGGCTGTGCTCCCCATTTCAGAGGGAGCACAAATGAATGGCTAATTGGGGGGGTATTGTGCAGGCAGTGTTGTCTCCCAGCCCTGATTGTCAGCTCTCCTGCTCGATGGTGCTCTGAGCTCCCCTCTCTTCTAACAACCATGCAGGCTGTTTAGAGAGCAGAGGGAGGAAAAGGGGAGAATGGGACTCTGCAGTCACTGCAGCATGTCAGACAAACAAAGCAGAGCATGGCCATGTTCAGGGCACTGGTGAAAAGGCTAGCTGGGGGAGGGTTCCCTTGTTCAGAAAGGGCAGATGCTGGTGATAACAGTAGAGAATATCCATCCTTCACCTCCAAATAACCCCCCTGCTTTCTTTTTCCTGGGTATTTATGTGACAGTCCTTCCTAGAGCTCTGGAGACTGCCCTTGCGAGGGGAGGCAAGGCAGAGGGGGCTCTCATACATGCGCCATGCCACAGGGGTTGTAAGTCTTGGGAGCAGAGGAAGTCGGACAGGCCAGGGGCTGGAGCGGAGACTGAAATGCTGCCAGTCTCTTCATCCTCCTGGGCAAAGTTTAAGCAGTCACCAACAATGGGGCTTTGCAAGCAAAGTGAGGAACATCCCCAGGAGCCATTCCAGCAAGTGGCAACCAGCACGAAGAGGGCCCTTTGTCTGGGCCCTCAAAGCCACAGTTGCACAGGCAAGGATGATCCAGAGCCCAGGACCCATCTACACTGTGTGTCTCAGGGCTACTAGAGTCCAACACTGCCTTACTGAGGGACGATTGCAGTATTGTACCTGAGTAGATTTGGCAGTTAATACTGTCAGCACAATGTCTGTTGTCTAATTTCTGCCCCTGCCTCCCACAGGTACCTTCCAAGAGCTTCTTCCCTGGGGCTGTCCAGTCTGTTCCTCTCCTTTCTCCACTGATCTCCTGACTGAAAGAGGCCTGTGGAAGAAAACAAAACCCAAAGCATTTGAATCTTTTCATTGGTGGTCTTGGTTCACTACAGTTTCATTTGCTTCTGCTCTAGGGAGAGGACTTTGCCCTCACATACTGATTAGGTTTGCCCCCAGCACACTCAGGTGATATACAATACGAAGGTTGCTACCAGAGTCCTCTCCTGCAGGCTCTACCAGCTGCAGGCAAAAAGAGTGCAACACCAGGATATTAAACAGCAATGTGAAGCAAACAAGTCCCAAGGGTTCGGGTTAGTTATAGACTTTAATGTAATGTTCTAATCCTTACTGCCAGTCAAATAAGAATAAAGTACCAGCAAGTCCGGGAGTTAAAAGACACGTGACAACCTCCTCTCTATCCTTTTTGGCCCCAAATCAAGAGATTAGCCACAAAATCATAAAATTAAAAGTAACTATGAGGTTCTTTTATTTCTTCTGTGTTTATGATTCATTTCTCTCTTCTAAGCTTTTCTCTGCAGCCAGCAGAGCATAAAACACACTTGAACAAACAAAACAAAACAAAACAGGAAAAAAGAATTCTCACATTACCACCCAATTCCAAGAGCTGGGGTTTTATGAAAAAAAAAAAAAAAAAAGAGTGATTGCCATAAGAGTGTATGAGTGGCTAACACTGCATTAAGATAAAGATGAGGAACTGGTATATTCCAAGAACCGTGTGGGGTCGGCAACAGGGACTTTACCCAAAACCTCACTGATGGGAAACTCACTACAGTGCGATTGCTGGTGTCACATCACCCTGCTGTGTCCCAACCTCTTGCACTGCTCCCACTGCCTTGGAGAGACACAGGTGATGAGAACAGAGTTTCGCCCACCGTGCACTACAGCAGCTCCACTTGCAGGGAAGAAAATCAAGGGGTGGCATCAAGGGTCCGTCCTCTTGCTCAAACCCACCGCCAGTCATCCTCCAGCTCCCGTCCCCAGGCCGGATCCTCTCCCTCCCTCCCGAGCAGCTGCGCAGGGAGCTCCGCTCCCCGTTGCCACTATTCTACCGACATCTGGTGGCAGCTGCCTCAGCGAGAGGCGCTGCTTCTTCAAAAGCGACNCCGGCCCGGGCCGCCGGCAGCCCCCGTGGCGGGGAGCAGGGCGCGAGGCCCGGCGGTGCTGCTGTGGGGAGGGCGGCAGCGCGCTCCCTGCGGGGCTCTCCGCTTTGCGAGGGGAGCAGCCCGGCCGGGGCCGCCCGCCTCCTCCTCAGCCTCAGCCGTCTTCTGAGGACAGCGGGCCTCTGGAGACACGAAGCCCTCCTTGACGCTAATCACTCCGCGCGCCGTAAATCAGTGCTTGGTGGGGGGGGGGTTCTTTGAGGTTGCCGTGAGGGGCCGCCGCTTGGCGCTGAGGGCCGGGGACGTCCCCTCAGCCACTGGCCCCGAGGCCCAGGCGTGCGCAGGGCCCCGGGATCATCAGGCGCTGCCTGTAAGCTGCTGCCAAGCCGGGTTTCCGTAGTGTAGCGGTTATCACGTTCGCCTCACACGCGAAAGGTCCCCGGTTCGATCCCGGGCGGAAACACCTTCTTTTAGCTTCACTTTACTTTTCTCTTTTTTTTTTTATTTTCTCCTCCGGCTTTGTTTACCTCCACCCACCTCCTGCCGACATTTCGGGTCCCGCGGCTTCCCCCGGCGCGAGCTGGCACAGAACTAGCGGCGCCGTGTGCTGCAAAGGTGGGCAGCGCCTGTGTCCTGCCGCGCCTGGCTCGTGATCGCCAGGGTTCGAAGGGGCTGAGTGGGGCGGTTTCCGTACAAGATGCGTTCTGAATTAGTTTTGAAATTTATGGGAAGCTGAATAAAAAATTAAAAAAAAAATCAAAAGAAAACATCGTGCTGCGTTGGCCGGGAATCGAACCCGGGTCAACTGCTTGGAAGGCAGCTATGCTAACCACTATACCACCAACGCGCTGCGAAAGCTCTTTTCCCCGCTTCCCTCAGCAACCTCGACCTCCTGGACCCAACCACCCCCCCTTGACGCCGCGGGGGCCGAAAATAGCGACGGGGACAGCAAAGTTGTCCCACGAGGGCACTAAAAATGCACTAGGGGCGTGCCTCAGGGGCTACGAGGGAACAGATATTCTCGTTGTGTCTTTTTACCCTCAATTCTCTCTCTACCCCCTTTACTAGGGCGAATGGTTCCGTCCTCCTGTAGACAACCCCCCCGCCCCCCACGCAGTGGCTGCTCCCAGCCTGCGTTCTCCCCCTCC
>VXAL01009683.1:14539-42872 GCA_013399475.1 Chauna torquata | reverse complement strand
GCCGGCCCCGGTGCGGGCAGGGCTCGGGCCGGGGGTGCGCGGGGGCCTCAGGCCTGTGTGGGAGAGCCTGGCCCGGGGGTGGGTGGGGGGAGCGCTTCCCCCCCGGTGGGTTGCGGGGGTGCCGTGCCCTAGCGGGGGTGCCTGTCTGGCCCCCCATGACTTCCCCCCCCCCAGGCTCCGGGGCCCGACACCCTTTGCCCCGCGGGTGGGTGTTCCAGGGGGTGTTCCCCCCACAGGGGGGACGTCCTGCCCTGAGGGGGTTTCAGGTGTTTTGCCTTCCCCCCCACACACACACACTCGCCCCCCAGTGGGGAGCTGGGAGGGGGCTGCTTGCCCGGCAGAGGGGGTGTTGCCCCCCCCCGGGAGCGTGTGCTGTGCCCAGGCAGGACGGGGGGTGCTCGCTGCTCTCTGCCCCTGGGCAGGGTGGGCTGCCGGGCTCGGACCGCGGGGCTCCCCGCTCCGCGACAAAGCTTGTCCCGGCCTTCCCTCCACAGCAAGGGCAGGAGCTCTGCCAGGGCTTTCTGGCCCAGGCCCGCCGGTGCGGAGGTGGGCTCTAGCTGCTGGCAGCCTTTGCCGAAGCTTGTCCCTCTGTGGAGAAGTCCCCAGCGATTTATTCCACCCTCAGTTGCTTTTGTTTTGGGGGAAGGAGGTCTTAAAGCTTCCAGCCACGGCAGGGATACGTTTGTAAGGGCTGCTGGGCCTCTAGGTGACTGTGGTGCTTTGGCTCTTCCTGAAGGCACCTGCAGGCCCCTCAGGGTCTCGCTGACAGAGTAGCACGATTCGTGCTGGGTTTCTGACCTCCCACGTCTGTTTTGTTCAGTCTCTTTTCCCTGGGCTTAGCATTGGAGGATGTTACTGCTCCTCTTCTCTGAGAAACGTGTGACCTGTGGTGGGTAGGATGAGGATGAGGTATTCCTCTGAATCATTAAAATCACAGAATAATTGAGATTAAAAGGAATCTCAGGAACTGTCTCTAGTCCAAGCCCCTGCTCAAAGCAGGGTCAGCTGGGAGATCAGACCAGGTTACTCAGCATTCCTGAGCACTGCTCCTGTTGCCCTTTGTGCTTGCATCCAAGATTGCCCTTAAATTACTGGATGCTGTTCCTTAGCCCCTCTTTGTTCTCCTCTGCAGTTTAGGAACTTCACTACTGACGCTTTTTTGCAACGCTTTGTTTCTCCTGATCCTCCGTGAGTGTGGTTATGGTGGAGAAATGGCTGTTCGGGCAGACCGGGGGCCTCAGCAGTAGATAGTGACAGGTCTCGGGTGTGTCTGTGATTCAGAGCTCTCTTGAAGAGACAAAGATCTTTGTACTTTAGTGTACTTGGGTTGAGAGGTAGTGAAGGTAGTGCCTTCGTATGCT
This sequence comes from Chauna torquata, assembly GCA_013399475.1. Taxonomy (NCBI): domain Eukaryota; kingdom Metazoa; phylum Chordata; class Aves; order Anseriformes; family Anhimidae; genus Chauna; species Chauna torquata. Next base: position 41,511 of record VXAL01009683.1, on the reverse strand, counting down.
CTTAGAAAATGAGCTTGTGTGGTTCGCCAGGTTTCTTCCATGGCATCAGGCTGAAGCTGAGGCAGAGGGAAGCAGCGTGCTGGCTTGGAAGACAAATCTGTTTTTTATGTCCCAGGTGGGACTATGATGCTGTCGGTAGTGGGGCTGCTGACCCTCTGTCTGGCTCCTTATGGTGTCCTTTGTTTGACTCTTGTAAGTGTATGGATCAGACTTCTGTTTTCTCTATTCTGAGATACCTGATACCTCAGCGAGTTTCAGGATTTGAGGAGGGGAATGAAGGAAAGAACTGCTATTGAGGATTCTCAGATTTTAAGAAGAATTGTGTAGGAAGGAAAGAGGCGATAGAGTTCACTGATTCCCATTGTTCAGGTGAAGAAATCTCTCTGTTTTGTCTTGGTTGTTAGTATCCAGCGTGTACTGGCAGAACAGATTTGGACTGCAAAGCACAAACTAAGGATTTTGGTTGTGCCTCTGCACTCAGTTAGATACGTGACCTATGGAGGATGCTTTTATACAGCTGTATTCCTATGACAGGGGAAACTGCAGCTATATGAAATTTGCTTTTTACCTCTTCCTTCCTAGTTTCCTGTCCTGCCCAGCTTGCTGAGTAGTTAATGCAGAAGATAAAGAGGGTTCGTCTGGAAAACGAGACTGCAGGAAGTTGGAGAAGGTATGTTTCCCGGTTACTCCCAGGGCTTTTATTCACCCTGTGTTGTGTGGGACACACCAGTAAGCTCCTTTCCGAGTGAATGAGGCTTCTGAAAAATCCCAAGTATATCATTCTGCCTGGGGAGCTCTGTGTCAGGATCTGTGGGTGAGGAAGTGACTCAGGAAGTTCATTTGTTTCACTGACTTCCAATTCCAAGCTTTACATTTTTTTCCCTGTACTGATGTCCCTTGCTGCCCTACCTGTATTTGCTTGTTGTCTTCGGACTAATGTGCCCCCCCTCAAAGAGGATTTGGTGGATGTATGCCTGATGCATCTAACCTGGCCAGGCATGGCAGAATAAACATGATGAGTAAGCTTGGAGATACCCAAGGGATAGCTAGATGTTTTGGGAAGTGAGGTTGGCAGTGCTTCTGCAGCATCAGGGAATCATCTAAATTATTGCCTCAGCATGAGGACTGTGAAGGACAGTCTTTTTCCGATGAGGTGTAGATCTCGTGTGCTATGTTGATGTGGAAGCTTTCAGACCGTTTAAGAAAAAGGATGTTAAAATGGGTGTCTTGGTCAAAGTTCCCTTTGAATAATTCTGTCCCAAAATTCACTCTGCGATTTCAATTAGATAAGTTACTTCTTGTACTCCTACATGTGTGGTACTGCCAAATACTTGGTACGTTTTGTCCAAGAGATGGCTGTAGCAATGGATGAAGCAATTGGATTTTCTTTTTACTCTGTGTTGTGTGGTATTTTCCCACACTTACATGTCACTTTGGCTACAGATTACAGGTGAGGACTGATGCTTTTCTTATCCCGCTACTCTACTCTGTTCTAGTGTCAGAGTCACCAAGACTATAATAATACCAAGCCAAAAGTTGTGCCTTTCACTTCCCTAGTGAATCGTAAAATCACGGAAATACAGTTTGGAAGGGATTCTGACCTCCTGTTCGGTTTGGGGCGGTTACCAGTGTTACATTTGTGCAGTGAGTATGAGTGGTCTGTTTTGAGCCCTTAAAAGTGCAGCTTTCCCATGTGAGTAGTCAAGCTGTCTGAGTGAGAAGGTTTCACCAACTGGGAGAGAGTAACCTAGGGGTCAGGTATCTGGAGCCAAAGCCAGATTATTTTGATCGACTGACTTGACCTGCAGTAGGATTGGGTTGAGAGAATTGTACCCAGCTGAAGGTTTTTATTGGTTTTCCTGTCATGTGTTTTTGATAGGCAGCTCTTTTCCCTTAAGATGTGACTTCAGTTGCTGTTAATGGAGACCCTGGATATAGTCAGTAGATAGAACTTGAGGCCATAGACACTCTCACAGTCTTAGAACATCCCGTCACGTTCTCTTTTGTGGTTTTGGGCTTCCTGCCTGGCTTTGATTGGAAAATACTCTTCGTTATTCATTTTCAAGCTGTGGATTGGTTTGTTTTTTTTTTTTAACTGCTGGGTAGTAGGTACCAGGAGTACCTACAGATTTATTTCAGGAGCTTTTTCTTGTTGTGTTATTATTCACATATTTTGTACAATTTAGTGACTTAACAATTTGAAGGTAGGGTTACAGCTCTTGTACTGTGTGCCTGTAGTTTAAGGAAGTCAAGATGTACTTTGGTTTAGGTTTGCTCACCTCCTACAGCAATTGGATAAACTGCCAAACTGGGTGAGAACTTCCTTTTAGAAAGTTTGGTAGAAGGTGTAAGCAGGTGGGGAATCCTCTAGGAACGCTCAGGGTTCTCATAAAAATACTCATCGTAGAAAATGGGCATGAGTGAATGTTTTCTTGTGCAAATATAAATAACCATTCTCCTTTCCCCTGATTGTGTCCACTTGGAAAGAACTCGTTGTGCATCTTCCTGAGGCTGGAGTCTTCAAGGTTTGGTTTATGTGTAATCCCTACGTAATACTTAAGTATGACAGCTACATCTCAGAATCTGTTCTCCTGTCAGAATGCAGGTGACTGGAAGCTGCTGAGAACAAGGCCTTTTTTTGGTATAATCCTTAGTCACTGGTTTGCCATCTTGATGCTGTGTCAAAGGTAGCAGTTCTGTCTCCATGGAGCAAACTTCTCTAGCCTTAATTTTTGCAGTAAACTTGAAGTTCTTCTGAAATTCTTTGTAACATTCTTCTAGACACCCCCAAACCAACTAAAATGTCCTTGTGCAGGGAAATCCAGCTTCTCAAATGGGGTGACAGAAACTGGTTTCCCTAGTCCTAGGCTCATTCCTGCTTTGTAGTAGATTACATCATTGACCTTGGGCAAGTCAGTTAGTCCACCTCTCCTCAAATTAGCATTTGCTGTAGTTGCATGTGGAGGCGTTTTTTGTAGGCTCTCATTCAGTAACTGCTAGCTTGGAAACGTACGAGGAATGCATGCCACATTTTTGCAGGATATGACGAGGGCCTCTTACTGCTGTCTTCTTTCAGACAGCAAAGTCAATTGCACTGTTTCTTCCTGTTTTGTCATCATTCTTGGCTGCAATAGCTCTTCAGGTAAGTGAGCTGCTGCGCTTAGCACTTAGGGGCTTAAAGCAGGCTTTCCTTCAGGGCAGGAAGGGGACTTCACTTGTGTGGTCTTCCAGGACAGAAGTTTATATGCCTTTACCATAAGTCATAGCTTTGATGACTTATCCATCCAGATTCCTGGGGTTGTTTTTCTTCAAGTCAAGCTGATTAATTGTTTTCTGCGCCACAGTCTGCTGCTTGGACATTCTTTAACAGCTTACTTCTAGAACTAGTGGTGGGAATGAGTCTTTTGAGCTTAGTATCTTCACTTACAGGACTGGATATGGGGTGGGAGATGGACTTTTTCTTTCAATACATTGATGTACATTTAAAATGCAGTCTTTGAGTGCAGAGAATCTTAGGTCTGTAGTTTAAGAAGTGCCTGTTCTGTTATGTTTGTTGCATGCTTAGAGCTTTCTCTAAGCAACAAAATGTGCCTGCATGATTTTGGGGTTTAATTCTCTCCCTCAATTCCTCCCTCAGTTTTTTGTCTAGTTCTGAAGGGGAAGAGAAGATGACTGCAGTGGACACGCTATCAGACAGCTCTGAAGTGGTCGAGATGGAGGATGTGCCTTCCCAATTCCAGGTGCAAAAGCATTCTTGGGATGGGCTGCGTGACATTATTCACAGCAGCAGGAAGTATTCGGGCATGATAGTGAACAAAGCTCCCCATGATTTCCAGTTTGTCCGGAAAACAGAAGAGTCCAGCCCACATTCTCATCGTCTTTATTACCTGGGTAAGCCAGCATGCCAGACGCTGGGTGTAAGTATGTTATGGGAGAGCCTCCAATCTAAACGGGCAAGGAAAGGGATGGGAAGTATCTCTGTTTGAGATAGGGGAATGGATATTAAGTAAGATTGCTCGCGATTGCACACTCAAATCTGTAGCAAAGCCTAGAACTGAGCAGAGACCTGTCCAGTCCCAGACAAGCACTGTAACTACAGACTTTCTGCGTAGAGGCAGGCTACTTAGTGAGAAAGGGAAGTGCTGGCTAGTCAGACCTACCTAGTGACAGAGGTATGAGTGTCCATTTGGTAACCCAGGCCAATACAGGTGATGGGGTAAGAGAAGGGATGCTCCTCAGACTCAGGACTATCTCGTGCCTCTGTAGTTTAGGAGAAGTGGGATTTACTTGATAGATGGACCAGGCTGACTTTCCAAGAAATTCACTGGCAGCTGGTAGTCACTACATGTTGCAAGTTCTAGGTGTTTTCTGGGGATGCACGGTAGCAACTTGTTTTCTCCCTGCTTTATTAAGCAGCATGTAGATAGAATGCTTTGGAGAGCGGGGGAAGAAAGAGGTTTGATAGGAATGAACAATATTGGTATTTGTAGAGAAGTATCTTCCTCCTTACAGTAGGATTTGAAAGACAGCAGAATACTGTGTTGTTCAGGTCCATCATTATAGTTGGAGCTACAATGTAATTAGTGACAGAGTGGTTGGATTTTAGTAACTGGGTAATGTTGTGGTTAGTAACACGGGAAGCTTTATAGACTATAAAGGGTTTGTTATGCTTTGGGGCATGAGCTGATCTTTACTGGACCAGTAAAGAAATTGCCGAATGCACAACTCCATGTAGCTGACTGCTTTCCTAAAGTGACCCTGCTTTTTTCGTTTTTTTTTTTTGAGCTGTTGAGTGTAGGTCACTGTAGGACATAGGATGCTGGATTTGAGGGACTGATTTGTTTCATCGTTAAGCAGTTCTTGCGTGTCGGTGACTTGATCTGTTACAGTCCCTCATACGTTCTCATTATACAAGTGCTGCTATAAAGGGCAGTTTCCAGAGTTAGCATGTTTTTCTTGTTTAGTCTAAGCAGTGAGACTTAATTTAAAACTGAATGTTTTTCAAAGCCAAGTTGACTTTGATACAGTTTTTGATCTAGATGACTAAAGAATTAAGGTTTTGAGTGGCTAATTTTACAGTATTTTTTGATGTTCTTCTGTTGTATGAAATAGCAACCACAGCAGCTACTGGCTGGTTGGTGTTCTGCACGGGTGTGACTATTGTAGGAGCCAGAACTAGGAAAGATGATGCACCAATGTCTTTTCAGTGTTTTCTTCCCTAAGAAAATGTACAGGCCATAAAGCAGATGGACCTGCTGGGTCATACTGGGGTACTTCTTCTCAGGCATTCCTTATGAAGTGGAAATGCTGATTCTTTTTATTGCCATAACGAGCGTCTTTTGAATTGCATGCCATATGCAGCATGTTAAATTCTCGGAACCCCTTTCAGCAGTTTGTGCTTAATATCATCGTGCTTTTACTGTCCCACTGTTAAATAAAGTTTTCAAAATTTTATATGATTACTGCTAGTGACTGTATGCTGAGGAGTAGGATGAAGACTTCTGAAGAACTTTACTGTAGGGGTTGAATACTTTTCTTCACTTGGGAACAAAGTATAATGTCTTTTGGGGAGGAGGGCAATATTTTTTCTTATAAATGCTAATTGACTGTAGTCCGTCCGAGGTCATTGTAGAAAGTACTGATGTAATAAGGAGAAATGAAGCCCAGGTCACAGTCACATGAGTGTCAAATGTGTGTATGTATAGTAATTTGTTCCTATCTGCAGTGTGTTCTTTTTGGGCATCTTAAATCATTCCTGGGCTGTCCCCATAGACTTTTATGTTGTATCATGGCAGATGCTGCTTATATTAAACACCACATGCTCAGCACTTTGGTGTTTCTGTATCTCTGAGGATTATATCCTCACATATTGCTTTGCTTCCTGAGCACTTATTAATATTTCAGTTTTAATTTCAAGTAACTGTACTGCTGGGTTAACAGGCTCAGAAATCTTTCTGTTCTGTCTAGAACATGTGCAGAGTAGATAGTATCGGGGCGTGTTTCCTGTGCTAAATTCTGGTCTAGGGAATCTCTACAGCAAACAGAGGGCAAGTTCATGGTCTTTGATTCTGTTGAAACTGCCAAAATCAGTGTCAGGGTATCCTATATTTTCTTCATTGTTTTGGAAATTGGATGAAGGCCAATAGCTTATATGATTTGAACATAATCAAAAGCTTATGTAAAATGACAAGATCTTTTGACTATGTAGTACACTTTTACATTTGAGTGGGCTCTCTAGAGCTTCCACGTTTTTTCTTTCCCTCTTGCAGGCTAGTGTGTTGGCCTGAATGAGATCTCTGTAGCAAATTTCTGGCTGAGAAATGTGGAGAGTAATGTTGAGTCACCCATTCAGGGAGTGGCTTTTTTAGAGTGGAACTAGGGTGTGGGTTGAACAGTCCAGAGAGAGGAAAGTTGGATGTAACCAACTCTGAAGAGGTTGGTTAGCGTTAAATCTTGCCTAGGGAAGTTTCTGTTTAAAGCTAATGTAGTTAGATAGTATTCCGTGATTGAACTGAGAGCTGCTTGGGAATGACAGCTGGTAAAAGCCCCTGGACTCACCGAATCTCTCTGTTACAGAATTATGGAGTGATTTGGGTTGGAAGGAACCTTGAAGTCCATAGTTCCAACCCCCCTGCCATGGGCAGGGACACCTCCCACGAGACCAGGTTGCTCAAAGCCCAATCCAACCTGGACTTGAACCCAGGGATGAACCCTTGCGCCATCCCTGGGCCAGGTTTCATCCACAGCTTCTCTGGGCAGCCTGTTCCAGTGCCTCACCACCCTCATAGTGAAGAATTTCTTCCTAATTTCGAATCTAAACCTACTCTCTTTCAGTTTAAAACCATTACCACTTGTCCTATTTCTACACTTCCTGATAAAGAGTCCCTCCCTATCTTTGCTGTAGGCCCCCTTTAGGTACTGGAAGGCTGCAGTAAAGTTATTTTAATAAAGACTTTGTTTCAGTCTTCTCTTGGTCCTCTTTGTTCTGGCTAACTAATCTTAAACAGGATGATGCTTTTGTCCTCTTAATAGGAATGCCATATGGTAGCCGAGAGAATTCCCTTCTTTACTCAGAGATTCCCAAAAAGGTACGGAAAGAGGCCTTGCTACTCCTGTCATGGAAACAGATGCTGGATCACTTTCAGGTAAGCAGAAGAGTAAAAGCCTGTGTTGATAGTTCTTGGGAAAGTTGGCTGATGTTATGGGGCTGGTATGGTTAGTGCTACCCTGCTGAACAGTGGAAAGAACGGCATAGCAGTTTTTAAGACAAGGAATGGTATTGGCAGGAATGTTGTATTGATAACTCCTTTATTTCGTAATACAAGATAGTCACTTGTACAATGGAGCTGGCAGCGAGTGTGAAACAGCAGTTGATGTGGCAGGCAAAAGGCTGACCTAGCAGAGAGGCATCTGTAAACTAGCATGTGGTCTGCCTCAAATTATAAGCTATCAGGACCATGCACCTTTCCTCTGTGTGTCTTGTCTGGGCTCTTGAGGTGCTTGTTAATGTGCTTGTTGGAATGCCTATTATCTACTCTGCTTTTAAGGAAGTTGGGAAAGTTGAATTAAACTGCTGCTTCTGCCCTGTACTCTTGCAAGCGAACCAGAAAGTGGGTGAATTTTCCCTCTCCTGATTTCAACATCTTAGTGTCCTTTGTCACTAACAGCATTGACGAGCAAGGGAATGGAGGGCATTGGTCTCTCTTCCCTTCTGAAAAGGTTCCTCTTGGAAAAGAATTTAGCTGTCTTGACCCCATTTGGATTGCTAGTTCCCTTCAGGGTAATTCAAGATCCCTGGAAGAGCTTTTGTGTGCAGGATGTGACATGGAAACTGTTTGTGAAAGGCTGTAGATAGCGTCATTAAGTTAATTGGTTACATCTGATTTGCATAAGCAGAGCAAGTGCAGCTGTCCTCAGTTCATACTGAAGTGCCAACTGCAGAAATGATAAATTGGCAATTCCTCTCTCTTATGTAGAGGGAACTTTGAGGCTTGCAGTTGGTTTAGTCCTCCTGGGCCATACCTGTAGCCTAGAGTACTGTAGTTATGGACCTGTATGGTAAGATGCTGACAGCTTTGGGCTGATGAATTTTACTTTGGGCATTCACAGAGTACCTGGTGCCAGTTTAAAAGCATTCCTGTTCTGTGAAAGTTTCTCTCCTTGCAGATTCCTTCAGATTTTCTTTTCCTTCAATACTAGGCAACCCCTCATCATGGGATGTATTCTAGAGAAGAAGAACTCTTGAGAGAACGCAAGCGACTTGGTGTCTTTGGTATAACATCTTATGATTTCCACAGTGAAAGTGGCCTGTTCCTCTTCCAGGCCAGCAACAGCCTCTTTCATTGTCGAGATGGGGGCAAGAATGGTTTCATGGTGAGTCTGTTAATGGTTTTATGAGTGGCATCTGAAATGGACTTAATGTTTTTGGTTGGAGATGGCTGCACGTGTGTCTGGTTATGGTCATTTCTCTTGTGTCCTGTCAGGACTGCGTTTGCCCTCATTTTGTGGGCTGTACTGTGTCTATGGCTTAAGGTCTTTAGGTGTGAAGCTGGAAGACGATTTGGTACAGAGCTGTTTGTGTTTCTGTTGCTGTAGGTGTCTCCAATGAAGCCTCTGGAGATCAAGACTCAGTGCACAGGGCCACGAATGGATCCCAAGATTTGCCCTGCTGACCCTGCCTTCTTTTCATTCATAAATAACAATGATCTGTGGGTAGCAAATATTGAGACAGGAGAGGAGAAGCGAATGACATATTGCCATAAAGGTAACTGGTCCTTCTTGCCAGATTCAAAAGAAAATTCTGACAAAAATTTGGGATGAAAGGACTCATGTCTTCGTGGCTTATTTCTTACAAGTACATTCTTCTTCTCAATGAGCTTTTTCCCAGGAGATGTAAATGCACTCTGTTCTTTGTTCCTGTCCAGGCTTATCCAATGTTCTTGATGACCCCAAGTCTGCTGGTGTAGCCACTTTTGTCATTCAGGAAGAGTTTGATCGGTTCACAGGCTATTGGTGGTGTCCAACAGCTTCCACAGAAGGTCAGTGTTCTGCTCATCAAATTCTGATGCTATAACTGCTGCTGGCCTCTGCTGTGAATGATATTTTGAGCATGGTTTTCCTTTGGTCTGGGTTTGATCTGTTTCTGGGGAGGCTGCCAGAAGGAACAAAACGCTGAGGGGATGCAGTTATGCTCTGAGGAGTATTTGCAGGTGGTCGCTAAGAGCTGTGGCTATACGGGAGATGTACGGAACTGTTGCACCGGAGTGTACTGCCGCAGTGCTCCAGGCAAGTCACAAACAGCTAGAAAACACTGTAGCATACATGCCTACTATCTGATCCTAGGTTCAGAGGATTTGAAAACGCTGCGGATCTTGTATGAGGAAGTGGATGAGTCAGAGGTGGAGATAATTCATGTTCCTTCACCTGCCTTGGAGGAGAGAAAAACCGACTCCTATCGGTACCCCAGGACAGGTAGGTGAAATACCATGGGGCTGCTAGTGCAACTCTTGGCTCCTGCTGGCTGAAGCAGTGGAATTTGTGCTATAAACATTGCATGACTAATCTAAGTTCTTACTAGGATGTAGAAGCTGGTTGTAAATGTTGAGGCCTAATTGTGTCTCCAAGCCCAAAACCTGCTGCAGAAAGGAATGAGATTTAAAGCTCAACTTAAATGAGAGGATTGCTGAGAAAATGAAATATATCTGATGGCGTATTCTGGAATACATTTTGAATTCCTTCTCCCTCCTGAGAACATGTGCGTCTACCTAGGCAAGGCAACAGCAAACTTTTCCCATACCCAAAATACCTCGTGTCACAGTGGTGTTTGCTCACATTCATAATTTCTTATTTGTATATTGACTCACAACCATTTTAAGTGGGACCAGAGTTGGTTTTTATCTAGAAACTGCACTGAATATAACCATGGCTCAGGTTGGTCATCCTGGTATTCTGTCACTCTTTGCAGGCAGCAAAAACCCCAAGATTACATTAAAACTGGCAGAATTGAAAACGGACAGCAAGGGTAAGGTAAGTCACACAATGGGTTATTGCTCAGGAGGGTTGAATGCTTCTGAAGCTCCTTAGATTTAAGAGACGGTCACTAAGGAAACCTAGGTAGTGTTAGCCTTTGTTTTCATCCTCTTGTAACACCAAATTCTCTAATGTGTTTATCCAAGAAAAAGAAAAACTTTAAAATGCTGAACAGTATTGCTCTGTTTGAGAGGCAGCTGGGAGAGGAGAAGGAAGTGAGAAGTAGAGTTAGCCTGATGGACCACACTGTCAATAGCAGAGCTTGGAGGGTTGAAGCAGGATCTAGTCCTGGGCTTCATTCCATGATTGTATCCTTTTCCATGGCTGGATGCCAAACTCATGGTGCTTTGAAACTCGTTTTTCCTTTCTCTTCTTGCAATTCGTAGAAAGTCTTACTTCTCCTGTCCTTGCCCTTGCTGAAGCCAACAGTTACAGCTACCTTATTCTCCCATTCCACTGAGCTTCCATAGGAGAAGGTCTGGTAGCAGTCTGATTTGATACTGGACCTTCCTTTTGCTGCAGATCGTGTGTGCTCAGGACAAGGAGCTGGTGCAACCATTTGCTGCATTGTTCCCGACTGTGGAGTACATTGCCCGTGCTGGATGGACCCGAGATGGCAAATAGTACATAAGTTTTTCTTCCAAACAAACGCTCCCAAGTGTTTCCCTGGCTGAACTGTTGCAGGCCTTCAAGATTGTGTTGTATTGTAACCATACAATACGTTGTGTTGTACTGCAGCCGGCTTTGTAATGTAGTCATGACCTGTTTTTAAAGCTGTGAGTGTCATAAATGGCACAAGAGTATTTGGCTTTTTCAATGTTTTAACATCCTAAAGGTAGGAAATACCCGGATGTAGACCACGGTGGCAAGCTGTGGGTTTTAAGGCAGAGCTACAACCACAAAGTGAAATGACAATCAAGCAAGCAGTCCTAGGAAATTCTTTTGAGTTGAAGATGTTTAACACCGGTATAACACACTTCCTGCTGAAAATGAGAATGTACTGTAAGCAATTTTATTGTTTGTTGGTCCAGTTTGGGATCAATGCTGAATATATTCAGCAGGAAGGTGGGCAGTTTGCATGCTGCGAAGTCCTTTGTGCAGTGCATACGTGGAGGATTGCTCTGTGACCAGTGTATTCCCATAGCTCGTATGCCTCAAAATGCAATATGATAGTCTTGTGGTGGCCGGCCTTGCCTGAACTAGTTACAGAATTCACACCAGTCTGGCTGGCTTGAAATTTTTGAGGGGAAAAAAATTAAGAGCTTTAAAGCTTGCTTTACTCTTAACTAGTTTGTCCAGATCAAGTTAAGATGGCTTAGCTGTCTCTGAAAATTGCATTCCATAACTCATCATTAATAACTGTCTGCTCTGGAAACTAAATTCGTGCAGCTTTACAGAAGGTAATCCCATAGGTGGCTCCTACATTCTGCACTGGAGCTTATCTAAATGTGCTGAATATATCAGTTCATGAAATCCACAGTCACTGAGGTGCTAGGGGTAACTGGCTCTTTTGAAAGTCTGTGTTAATGATGAAACTTCCCTTGATGCACTTCCAGGCCTTGGGGTAGCCGCATTATGCAGCAATGGCTTGCCATCTGTCATGTTGAGAGGCCTGCAGTGCAGCACCACTTCAAATGACTCTCCTTGGAGAGGAACAAGGCTGAGACTGAAGCGACTCCTTCACTTGGCAGTTGTCTTAGGTCTGTGCCTTTCCCTGCTAGTGCAGCGTGCAACAAGGAAGCTACAAATGAATCACTTTAGCTTCTCTTTACTGTAGGAGCTCACTAGAAAACAAATAGTGCTTCCTGACGGAGGGGCTGTCCAAGGAAGAGTTACATTCTGGAGACATGGTTCTGTTAACTGGTCCCTTGGAATAGACACTGGCAAATCTGTCAGACATCTTGTCTGAACGATACCCCTGTGAAATATCAGAGATGTCTGGCAGTACATGTTTGCTGGCAAAGCTTCCAGGAGATTAGAAAGCAGCAATGATCAGAAAAGCTTTGCATTCAGATGCCTAAATCCTTTCTGCCAGTGGGGGGAAAAAGGGTTGGATGTTCTGAGTGTTGCAAAGGGACATCTATTTTGTGGTACTGACGTTTACTTCCAACTTCTTTCCCCAGTGCCTGGGCTATGTTCCTGGACAGACCTCAGCAGCGGCTGCAGCTTATCCTTCTGCCTCCAGCACTCTTTATTCCAGTCCCAGAAAACGAGGAGCAGCGTGCTGAATTTGCCAAAACTGTGCCAGAAAATGTCCAGCCATTTGTGATCTATGAAGAAACCACTGACGTGTGGATAAATGTAAGAGGCTCAGGGCTGGGAGGAGTACACAGGCAGCCCCTTCCTCCCCCACAGTTAACCATTTTTGTGTTGGCTGTGTGTCTGGCTTAGCCCATGCTCCAGCAGACTGCTTTGCTACTCAGTATTGCCAGATATGGTGATAGTGCGGGGGCGGGGGGGGGACGGGACATGGGAACGACTTCATGCACTCGGCAGTGGAAGAGATGAGAATCCCACCATCTTCTCACAGTTGGAGCTATTCGTTTAATCCTTGCTAGCATTCTCAGTGAATACAGGCACTTTGGACCCCGACAGTTTTGCATGTAGCAATGCCATTCTCTGGGGGTGTTTTAGTAGAAGATTAAATGGCTTCTTGGGGCCTGAGCAATCCTAATCTGGAATTTTAACATGTTTAGGTAGGTGATGGACATATGGGACAGGGAATAAACTTCAGTCTCTAAGATTATGCATCTTGCTGCTGAAGTGGCAAAGGGACCTGAAGTTCACGCTGTGGCATTCCTAAGGTGTTGCAACCACCATGTGGGACTCATGTAGCTGAGATGTCTAGCTCAGAGGCATGACTGGTGCTGCTTTCTGTGGTAGGCATGAAGAGCCCAGCGCGCATGGTCTTCTGCATGGCACAAATGTCTTGTGATAACAGGAAAGTATGGAATAGCTTTTTCCCCCTAGCAGTTCATATGAGATATTTCTACCCCCCTGCCCGAGCTCCTTTTCTTCAAAAGCACAGTAGTTTAACGCTGACTCCCTTGGCTGTATCATTGTTGTGTCAGTAGAAATCACTCATGGATCTTTTGCGTTGTGTGACAGGTTCATGATATCTTCTATCCTTTCATCCAACTGGAAGGAGAGGAGGAAGAACTCTGCTTTATCCGAGCCAATGAATGCAGAACAGGTTTCTGTCACCTGTACAGAGTCACAGCAGTCCTAAAGCAAGGCAGCTATGACTGGGTGCAGCCATACGTCCATAGTGAGGGTAAGAGCTGCATTTTGTCAGCACATGAGCTTTGTGAGCTCCTTTCTTGATTTGCTTGTATTATCTTTTGGGGGAGATGATTTATTTTCATATCCTTTCTTCTAGATGATTTCAAATGTCCTATAAAAGAAGAGGTTGCCCTGACTAGTGGGGAATGGGAGGTGCTGGCGAGGCATGGATCAAAGGTAGTGGATATTCTTATTTTCTTTTGCAGTGTTACAGTTCTGCATTGTCTGCCCACAGTCCTGGCTTATGCCCTCAGTTATACCTGGGACCAGCTAGAACTACTTAAGCTTCATTTTGTTTCTCTTTTTTTTTATTGCTGCCTGTCCTTTCCCCAGAAGTGCTGTAGTCCAGTGCACATTGAACTGATTGCCTTTTTAATCAGACTTCAGATTGTTCCTTAAGTAAATCCCCTGAGTGAGTCAGGCTATAAAAAAGGGCACCGGTCTGAGGTTCACCAATAACAAAGAGCTATTTTGTGGAGAAGCTTGGGCTTACTGTCTTTGCTGAAGCATTTTAACCCCAATGATTATTTGTGCATTGGGAATATGTCTTAGTGCTTAAAATGAACTCTTGGTCTCCAGCTGATCCCTTTAGGAAGAAGGCAGCTGGGGAGTATAAAGCAATTTAGAATATGAAGGAACTGTATCTGTTACTGTTTGCAGAATAGCCAGAAAGGAATTTTTATTAATATTCTAGAACGTAGATCCATTTTGCTTCAGGAATCAACTCTGAGTCTGATCTTTAATGCTCCCAGGAGATTTCTGTCAAAATAAAGACCTTGTCTGTTCATTTCCAATTAATCTGGATTTCCACTTTGCACTTTTAAAAAGGCCTACAGCGTCACGTATTTGGTTTCTGCTGCTTTTCCTCAATCTGCAATTAACTTGCTGTCCCTCCCCATGTGGATTCTCACAGTACATGCTGTTGATTTTGGCCACAGCTCTTCCCTTTGTGTGCTATGGCTAAAATTGTGTTAGCAGCAATTATTTTGATGCGTTTGTTGCTCCACAGGGCTCTACCCGGCTTTCCTGGCCAGTTGGGTTGGATATTTCTTCACTGTGCTGTCCACAGTGCTCTTCAAACTGTGTGTTAGCTAGAAATAGCACTTGAGCTTCAGCATTTGGAAACTGTAAGGTGGAAACCAGTTCAGTTACTGTTGCTGAATCAATGCAGTTTTTAAAAGCTGTCATTTCTATTCCTGGCTGGCCAGGTGGTTTTTAGAAACTGCTTTATCTGGACATTAAAAACATATTCTAATGTGGCTTGAAGTTTGGTGCTGTTAGGGCTATTAGACTGATTCTTCCACACGTGTGAATTCATTATCATGATTGCTGGAAAAAATACACATATATCTTTATAACACAGACACATTATGGGAAGACACCATATTTAAGCACAGAATCTTCTAGTTTAAGCTATGGTGAACAGGGCCCAGCTTTTTAAGCTCCTTAATAAGCAAATGCTTTAAGTGTTTCAAAAAAGCTGAGTAACCTCTTTTTATTACATGTTCTCTAGCCTGTCGTATAAATGGGTGTTGGGTACTGTCCCTAATGCTGCAAGCAGTCTGTCATGGTCTATTTGTGATTTAAGCTGACTCTGCCTGGGGACAGACAGTTTGAACTGGTAAAGGAGCAGTAGTTGTCATCCTTCTGTTACTGAGCCCTCTCTTCTCCGCATAGATCTGGGTCAATGAAGCTACGAAACTGGTGTATTTCCAAGGCACAAAGGACACCCCGTTGGAGCACCATCTCTACGTAGTCAGCTATGAGTCTCCTGGAGAAATTGTGCGACTTACCACACCGGGCTTCTCCCACAGCTGTTCTATGAGCCAGGTTTGTTGTTTGTGGGATACAAGATGCCCTTGTCTCCTGACTGACAGAGGACAGTATTGAGTCACAACTGGTAATGATTACTGAGGGTTTCTTTGTCTTGGTTGCTTGAGATGTGGGAGCTTTCGTCTGAGAACTGCATGGAGGAGCCTGGGTGTGGGAAATGAAAGACCTTGCTCCACTAACTCATCTGTCTCCCATCTGTAGAATTTTGACATGTTCATCAGCCACTACAGCAGCGTGAGCACTCCACCTTGCGTGCATGTCTACAAGCTCAGTGGCTCTGATGATGACCCGCTCCACAAGCAGCCCAAGTTTTGGGCCAGCATGATGGAGGCAGCCAGTAAGTACTGTAGAAAGTGTCAATGCTGGGTTATGTATGTGATCCTCTTCCTACTAACAGTAGCCAAAGGTGATGGAGAGGGCAAGTGGCTGAAGTAGCTTCATTTTATGGGAAAATGAATTGTGTTATCTTGGGGAGGGGTGATATTTCTAGTGGATAGCTCACCAAGGAAATGGTATATGGGTTTTTAAGATGTTACTATTTCATGGTTTGAGTGAAAGCAGTGCCCCAGGGTGTGGAGTTTACTTGACTATGGTTGCAGGTGTTTCTTTATTTGTGATTTGTCTGAAGAGTGGCAAGTATCTGGGATGTCATGGCTACCTCATTCCAAGGCTGTAGTCTTTAAAGGTTTAGACACAGCTCACAGCGGTACCTGAACCTCTCCTGCAAATGTTTTCTCCATTTGACCAATCTCTGTTCTTAACCTTCCACATCTTGCTGTTACGGCACAGCATGCCTTGTCTGAGGATTCTCAGCTGATGATGTGTTCATAGGTGATCCCTTCACTGTATGTATGGCCTGCTGCTCTATGCAGGCACATAGAGGCTGTTTGTTTCCCAGTGAGAGGCTCCTCTGAAAGGCATTGATAAGTCTTGGTATGGTTTGGGTACTGAAAGAGCCCTGACTAGGGTCAAGTTTGAACAGAATGAGCTTTTTCAGGCTAGGTAGGAGACAGAGCCTGCTGTCAGTTACTGCATTGCTAGTGTGTGAACTTCCTTTTGCAGGTTGTCCCCCAGATTATATCCCACCTGAGATCTTTCACTTCCGCACTCAGTCAGATGTTGAGCTCTATGGAATGGTCTACAAACCTCATGACGTCCAGCCTGGGAAGAAGCATCCCACAGTGCTCTTTGTGTACGGAGGCCCTCAGGTAATAGTCCAGGTGGTTGACTGCTGGTGTTGGCCATGGGATTGCTGTCCAGGGCAGAGCTCTATGTAGCTGACTCATGCATCAGGACTTACACTTTGGTTAGCGTTGAGTGCTGGACCTCTGTTCTGACCTCTGCCTCAAACCTCAGATGATTTTTCCAGCATTTAGTCTGATTTGCGTGGCTCTGATGGCTTGGTTAGTGGCTGCTGTCCAGGTCAGGATCCTACATAGTGAGACAGACAGGGGAAGATAGTGGAAGGCAGCTGTTTGGCTCTGAAACTTTTCTACCCTCCTTCTGCAGGTGCAGCTGGTGAATAACTCCTTCAAAGGAATCAAGTACTTACGGCTAAACACGCTAGCATCCCTAGGCTATGCTGTGGTAGTGATTGATGGAAGGGGTTCATGCCAGCGAGGACTCAAATTTGAAGGGGCCCTGAAAAACCAAATGGTAACGTACTTTTTTGATGAATCTCTGCTCATTTGCTCATTCTGAGGCTGCCTGGGTTGAATGTTTGTCTGCGTGAGCATTGCTTGTCTTTTCTGTCCCTTAAGCTTTTAGGTTTAGAAAGCCACTAACTTGAGCTTCCTTGTTGCCTTTTAGGGTCAGGTGGAGATAGAAGACCAGGTGGAAGGTTTACATTATGTAGCAGAAAAATACGGGTTCATCGACTTGAGTCGGGTAGCCATACATGGCTGGTCATACGGGGGTTTTCTGTCCCTCATGGGTCTTATCTGTAAACCCAATGTCTTCAAGGTAAGTCTAGATATGGGGTTGTCATCTTGGGACTCTTAGCTTTCTCAGCTTCTGTAACTCTTGGCATCTGGAGTTGGCTTTTTTGCTTGATATTTCGGATGGACAGGTGAAAATGTCCCTCTGTTCTGCCTGCCTGTAGCTCCTGCCTACAGACCTGCATTCTGCTTGCAGATCATACTGTCTGAGACCTGAAGAGGATGGGGTCATGCCGCAGTGACTGTCAGTGGAGGACTTAGCCTAGTGTCCAATGAGATAATTGATGCATTATTCCTAATGCCCTTCCCAAGTCCCTAGCACAGCTCCTGGATCATTCCACATCTTCCTTGAAAAGAGGAAGCCTTTAGGGCTGGTATGCTGGAATTTGCCTGATTTTGATTGTAAGAGAAATAGCATGAGGAGGAATCTGGGTTTTACGTGGGTTTGTTGTGGAAGAATCCTGGTCTGAGTGACAGAACTGTCCAGAGCCTGTTTTTTCCTACCTCTTCAGGAAAGCAGGGAATAGTTGAACTCTTTAGCACTTGATAATTGAGGTTGTCTCCTGCCACCTATTTATTTGACAGATTGCTATAGCAGGTGCTCCTGTCACAGTTTGGATGGCATATGACACCGGGTATACTGAGCGGTACATGGATATCCCAGAAAACAACCAGCAAGGTTATGAGGCTGGCTCTGTGGCATTACACGTAGAAAAGCTTCCCAATGAGTGAGTACTGTGGGGTTGTGATATCTGCTAAAAACCTGCTCCCAGGTGCTGCTTGGTGCCACCGACTGCACCTCTGCTGAATACCGAAAGAATGGATGGATTCTGATCCTGTTTAATTTTAACTCATGTGGCTGGTTGCTGCCTTCTGCAGCAAGCCCCCTTACCAGGGGAGGGGTTGAAGACCTTGTCCGTGGCCTTACGCTATTCTGACTGCTGCCTGGTCATTGCTCAGTTTTGGTTTGCCATCTCACAGCTCTTTGCTCAGACCTGCTGCAGAGCTTTTTGCTGGGATTCTCATCCTATCTCTCATCCCATCTCCAGGCCAAATCGTTTGCTGATCCTCCATGGCTTTTTGGATGAAAACGTGCACTTTTTTCACACCAACTTCCTGGTATCGCAGCTAATCCGGGCTGGAAAACCTTACCAGCTGCAGGTAGGGGGAACAAGAGTGAAGTGGGAAGGTATGCTAGATCTGTAAAGGTAACGCTTTCTGCTCCCTACCCTGGGGGTGGAATAAGGTGGAGGCAGATGCTCCCACATCTTGTTGCAGTATAGGTGATAGTAAATGCCTTGTTTGACTCCAAGAGGTGGCCGGGAGGTGGCACTGTGGCTGCTTCATTGCTGGCTGATGTGGCCTACATCATCTAAAAGCATTTGCAAACAGGGCTCCTGCCCTCAGGCCTGGAACTCTCCTTCTCCATGGAACTCTTGCTGTCTCACCTGGCTGGTGGCAGCAGAGGTGGCTGCCTTGCTGAGTGGACTGGCAGCACACGCCAGTGCAATGGGGGAGGTGGGCTGGTGCTTTAGACCTCCCCTGGCACCCCTTTGTCCTGATGGAGACTGGGTGCAAGCTGACGGAAGAGGGCTGACATAAGGCAGGCTTGTCGATGCTGAATGAGCTGCTCCTGTTTAATTGTCCTGTCTCTGCTTCTGCACAGATCTACCCCAACGAGAGACACAGTATTCGGTGCCCTGAGTCAGGAGAGCACTATGAAATCACGCTGCTGCACTTTCTACAAGAATACCTCTGAGAGCACAAGCCTCTGCAAACTGGACACTGACAGCTCACCTTCCCCCTCCTGTGCCCTGCCACTGCCGCCTCCCTCGACAGCCGTCTAACCCAGAGCACAAATGGCTGAGTGCCCATGTCAGGGTGTCTCGCCCTGAAAGAGGGAGGAGGGTGGAGGGCACCTTCCCTTTGGACAGTGCCACCTTCTTTCACTTTCCAAGCTGGAGGTCTGCCCCTGCTCAGCTGCTCATCCTGTTCCTCTCCTCCAGCCTGGCTGTTAATGCTTTTTTTTGCTGCTACTCCCTCTATCCTGGGAATCAATGGACAGTGGTCTGCCTCCCGAGGCTGAGGTTTGTGTCCATCTCTCTCCCCCATCCTTTTCCCTTCCACTGCACCTCTGCAGTTCCTGTACTCTTACCTGCAAGAACTCAGTGCCTGTGTTGGAAATGGAAGAGCTGAATCAGCAAGCTGCCTTAAGCCAGGAGTGGGAGGGAAGAGAGAACTACCTATTGTTAAGCCCCAGGGGAGCTGATAGCTGCTGCTGTGTCCTGGCCCTGCTGTGACAACATGGAGCCCTGGGATGTGAAGAGCTCTACAGAAGCATGCAACACTAGTCTTTTCTATTTTTCAGTTTAATTTTGCAGAGCAGATGGAGGAAGTGGCTGGGGTCGGTAACAACGTCCTCTCATGCCTTTCCCTAATGGCCGCTCACAACTGGAGTTGTGCCAACAGGTAGCACAGCAGCTGAAGCAGCTGGCTACAACCAGAGATCATCTCTCCAGAGGTCACAGCAGCATTTGGGTTTTTGCAACACAAGATGGATGATATTTATGCAAATCCTTCCTCCCTCCGTTCTCTGTGCTGCCTCTTGATCCTACCTTCTCCTTCCCTGATACCCTGAGCTTTCAGATGTGCACTGAAATTGGCTGTGCTTCAGTTCTCTGCGGGTCAGTGACTGTTCCCCTTGCCCATCTACTCAGCAAATGCTCTCTTCTGGTTTTTATTTACCTGGTCAACAGGAACTGTAGTTCTGGGGAGGGGGGATTGAGCAATTGCACCTCAGGGGAGCACATACCCCCCTCAAGCCAAGGGTTCTGCCAGGGGCAAAAAGAAGAAAAAAAAAAAATACCCAAATGAACCACATTGACTTGCCCTGGAGTATTTTAAGTGCGTATTATGAAAAGAAAATATTTTTATGGATTCTTATTCTTTTATAATTATGAGTGTAAGATGTAGCGACTCATTAAAATATTGGAAAGAGAGGCACTGGCTGGCATCTGTACCTGTTTTTGGAGTGTAGGAGAGGGCTTGGGAGGCAATGCCATCTGGTTCATGATGGCCAAAGCTGTGTCTGTGGTACAAGCAAAGTGCTCTGTTAGGTTTCTGTGCCAAGCAGTGGAGAGAATATTAAATCCCTGATGTTCCTCGAGGGAAGCATGATCCAGCAATTGAAGATGCAGGGTGGAGAGTTGGGAATCCTGGACTGTTCTTGGCTCTGTTAGTAAGGTGCTGCGTGACCTTGAGCAAGTCAGACACCTTGTGCTTGCAAACGCGAGCCTCAGCTGTGGAGGTGGGTACCTCCCCCAGTGCCCTGACTCCCTCTCACTTCTTGGGAGGATGCAGCTGCTCTGCAGCTTGGGTAGTGGCCTGGCCTGACTTCCAAGCACTCGCAGCTCTGATCCCACGCTAGGACACACGTGGGCCCCAGGCACGGAGCTGCTTTTTGCAGGTGCTGGGGCCTGCCTATGCTCGCCTTCTGTGGAGCTTAAAGCTTACAAAACCTGGCCTTGCTGTTTTCCTTTCTAAGTGGGAATCGGGCATTAATTAAACTGCTATTAAATGCCCTGAGGATGCAAGCTGGAGGTTTTTGCTTTAAATGCAAAGCATCTCACAGCTGAAGGATTTTGTTTTCTGAATATGGCTGTGAGCATATTTGTTGCCCCCTTCTCATGCCTGTGCCGAAATAATTGGCCCGAGTATTTCAGTTGTGTTGTAGCTTCTACTACACACTCCGCTGGGTAACTCCTGGTACGGCTTTGAGGTTGCAGGGGCGGAAGGGGAGGTAATGGAGGAAGTTGCACTTCTCTGAAGCTTCCTTGATAGAAGAAGACTGCGACCTCCCTTGCAGAGAGAAAAGTTGCTTCCCTTTCTCCCTGCCTTCTTTAGAGCCAGGTGGGTGCCAGTGCATGGTAAGCAGCTTTATTTTGCAGGGTTTACTTCTTTTCAGTCTTAATCTCAAGTGCTTTTTCCTATCCCAAAAGAGCAAGTGTTCTTAAAATGTCTGCAATGCACTCCTAAAATGCTCTTGTCTCGAAGAGTTTACGAATCTGTCAGCTCCTTTGATTCTCCAAGCTTGCTTCTGAAGCAGTAGGATTATTGATGCCATAAAAAGGAGATGTTTTTCTTCTTTTGGGTATTGAGATCCTGAGAGGCATTAACTGGGAAATCACCTACCACAATCCTGAGCTTTTCAATATGTAACAGGCTCTGCTGAGGATTGAAATACAAATGTAGGAGGCCTCCACCCAGCTGTCCTGCGAGAAAGGGAATTGGAGTATGAAGCATGGTTAAGCCAGGTTCAAGGTATCTCTTTTTGACTGAGAATTTGCAGCTGTAGCATGAAGCTGAGTTAATTTCCTGTGAGAGCAGGCGGTAACGGCCGCAGGAAGCGGAGGGCATTGTAATGGATGCTGGGGAAGCCGGGTGAAAATCACTCTTCCTCAAGAATAGGACTAAGCATGGGAGTTTGTTGGGAGGCATTTCTCCCACGAAAACCCAACATGTGGGGCTTTATTTTTAGGCGTAGGATGTGGAGGAGAGCAGATGTTCTCTATGACTTATTTTTGAAACAAAAACACTGAGCTACAAAGTTAGCTCAGAAAGCCGCTGTCACCATGAAAGATGCTCAAATGGGAAACCTTCCAGCACGTCCATCCCCAGAGCATGTGGAATAAAGGTGCGATGATGGCTCTCGCTCTTTCAAAGCTACATCAGTGGAAACTGTGCGTTCGGGGATTAGACGTGTCTCGGGCGTTGATCTTTCTCCTCTGCTGAGACGGTTGGTGCGGTCCTGCTGCATGGCTCTGTAGAGCAGCACCTGCAGGATTACTGAAGCTGCTCGGAAATACCACGGTCTGTGAAAGGAGGCGCGGGCCGTGCAGCAGCGATGGGAGGAAGACAAATGGCTGTGATGGCAGGGGGCTGGCGGCGGGAGCAGGCCGGGGCTGGGGGAGGGCTTACATGCATAAAAAAGAAGGGTGCAAACCGAGCCTGTAAAATCCTCACTGAGGGATTTTGGCGAAGCACATATGCGCAGGCTTCCAGTGTGCCGCCTTCGAGCTGGGGCAGATGTGAGGCTTCACTCATCGGCTCGGAGCAGCACTTGCTGCCGGTCACAGCCCGGCTCTGTGTAATCCTCGCAGCGCTGCCCCTGCTCCTCCCTGCTGCTCCTCTGCCTCCCCGCGTGCAAAACACCTCTTATCTCTGGTTCCAGCTCCAGCCCTGTGCTCGGAGGCTGGAGCAGATTTCCATCGGATTTCAAGTGAAAACAGCCTTGTCCTGGCCCAGCAGCTGTGGCTCTTGCTCTGCTGGGCTCTTCTGTTTTGCCTCGAGTCCCAGAGCTGCTCTAGGTTAGAGCTTAGAGGCTGAGCCAGGGGCTGTCCCCACTGGCCCCCCAGCCTCGTGCCAGTGCCTTTCCATCCCCTCCGGCCTCCTCCAGCCTTTCCTCGTGCATCCCCTTCCTGCTTCAGCCGGGGCTGTGCGGAGCCAGCTCTGCTCGCCAGCATGGCGGGGGGAGTGGGGAAAGGTCTCTGCGTTTCCTTTTTTCAAAAAGCATTGCAGACGTCTTCCTCCCTGACACTCGTGCTGTTCTCTGGGGGGGGCTGTGGCTCTCCAGCCAACAGACAAACCTTGCTTTGGAGATGTCCACGTGCAGCCCTCCCTTCCCCACTCCATCTGGGGCTTGATGCTGCTTGGCGCTGAGTCCCCGGGCAGAGGCATTTAGGTGCGCTCGTTGTCCGTAGTGCAGCTAACAGCCATGCGCAGGATGTACGGAGGTGGATGCTGCTGCAGCAAAGGGGGGAAGCAAGGGACGGTCAGCAGAGAAGTGGGGCAGCCCATAAAATACAAAGAGTGGGGACAGGCTGTAGGGAGCACAGCGGGGCAGGAGTGGGGGAAGCGGCTGTCCTGCACCCGGATACCACAGCGGTTCAGCAGCACCATGGGGTGGGTGTCCCAGAGCCACCCCCTTGAGTGTGCTGGGCGACTCATCTTCGGCTTTTCCCTGTCTCGTATGCCCAGGCTGGGGGCGGCTGCATCTACTGGGGTTAGGGTTATGGCATTACTGGCAGCGGGTGCAGCTGGGGGGGAAGCTGGGGTGCCCGGCGCAACCTGCGCCCTGTCCTCCCTGCAGCTTGCCAGCCTCTGTGCTGGCTCACAGATGGAGGAGGGGACGGTGCGCCCGCAGCTGGCAGCATCCACCCTCCACACCCAGCAAGCCCCCGGGTGCCCCGTGATGGAGGATGTGGGCTGAGCTGCTTGCAGGGACAAGGAGGGGATGGATGCTGTAATGTGGCCGTGGGGCAGGTTTGGTGGGTGAAGGGGCTTTTGCTGCTTGGTGGCAGAGGGGGACGTGTCCAGCCTGGCCCCAGAGCAGTGCCAGGTGCTGCCATCCCTGCCGCTCTTGCTGCCCTTTTGTCTGCGTTTGCCTTGCCCTGCTGTCCAGGGAGCAGGATGGGGCTCTGGTCTCTTGTGAAGCTGCTCGTTCCTCTCCTAAAAAGGACAGTTAAATACCACCAAAAGGACAGCTAAGACCTTCTAAAGCTCCTGTCAAAACAGTAGTGCATCCATGCAAAAGCTGATCCAGCTGAAGGAACAGACATGCCTCTTGTCTTCCTCGGGTTCGGCCGCTTTGTTTGCATTTCTCTGCATCCCCCTCACCTTTAATCCAGGCTCGGAAAGACTCGTCCTGCTCCAGCCTGGCCCCAGGCTCTGGCCCCAGCTGGTGGCCATGGGGTGGCTGTGGGGCTCTGCCTAGGACCCCCCCAAGCCTGCTCTTGCCGTTCCCCCCAGCTCGGGGCCATGGCTGTGACACTGGGGCTGCTGCTGGTCCTGCTGGGCTGCACCACGGCGCTGGATCCTGCCCTGGAGGAGGCCTGGGAAGGGTGGAAGAGCCTCTATGCCAAGGAGTACCCATGGGTAGGTCCGCACCAGGTGTGCGGGGCCCCAGGCCGTGCCCTGCTCCCCTCAGGCCTTGTGGCACGTGCTGGGGTCAGCTCCGGAGGGGTCTGCACCCAGCACGTCCCACGTCTCCGTGTCCCCTCCGGTGCTCCCGGGGGAGACGTTCCTGACCCCATGGCTGCTCTGCCCCTTGGCAGGAGGCCGAGGCTGTCCGCAGGGAGGTCTGGGAGAAGAACCTGCGGCGCATCGAGCAGCACAACCAGGAGGAGTCGCAGGGGCAGCACACGTTCCGCCTGGGCATGAACCACTACGGGGACCTGGTACTTGCTGATGCACCTGGCACCTCATCTGGGGACCGGGGGCCCCTCGAGGCACCCAGGGCTTGATGTGGGGTCTGGGTACATCCAACCTGCTCTGCTTGGGGGTGCTGGGACCCCCGGCACTGGCGTGCGACCAGCCTGTGGGGAGCAGCGGCGCTGCTGGCTGGGCGCTTGTGGCCGCAGCCCTGCTCACACGCATGCGTGCACCCACAGACGGACGAGGAGTTTAACCGGCTCCTGAACGGCTTCACCCCGGCGCGGCAGCAGGAGCCGGTGCTGCTCTTCCAGGCATCAGCAGCTCTGAAGACCCCAGTGGAGGTGGACTGGCGGGCGAAGGGCTACGTGACGCCCGTGAAGAACCAGGTGGGCACTGGGGGGCTCCAGCCAGGGCTGTGCGATGGGTGCCAGGAGTCTGGGCAGCAGAAATAGGAGGCTGCATCCTCCAAAGCGCCAGAAATCCTCTGGGCAATCCAGAGAAGCAGCAGCTCCCATAGTTTTGACCACTGCAGTTTCTTGCAGTTCTGTAGACAAGGAGCTAGAGAGCAGCACGGCAGGGTCACGGCATCCCTCTCCATTGGGTTTTGGGGTGATGCCGTTGACCCCCCTATCTCACCCAGGGGCACTGCGGGTCGTGCTGGGCTTTCAGTGCCACGGGGGCCCTGGAGGGACTCGTCTTCAACCGGACGGGGAAGCTGGCGGTGCTGAGCGAGCAGAACCTCATCGACTGCTCCCGGAAGCTGGGCAACAACGGCTGCCATGGCGGCTACATGACCCGCGCCTTCCAGTACGTGCACGACAACGGCGGCTTGAACTCAGAGCATGTCTACCCCTACCTGGCCACGGTAAAGGGCAACAGGCAGGCGAGTGGTGACACGGGCAGAGCCGTGCCCATGGGTGCCAGCCCTGGTGCCGCTCTCTCCCTGCTCTCAGGACACCTCCAGCTGCCGATACAACCCCCGGGACAGGGCGGCCAACTGCTCCACCATCTGGCTGGTGGCCCAGGGCAGCGAGGCGGCGCTGGAGCAGGCGGTGGCGACCGTGGGCCCCGTGTCTGTGGCGGTGGATGCCAGTGGCTTCTTCTTCCACTTCTACAAGTCTGGTACCATCTCCTTCTTCACCTGGAGAGGCGTGGATGGGTAAACTGAGGCAGGGCTGCCTTGCTGTGGGCTGGGCAGCCGAGCCATTGCTGAGCCCCATAGGGCAACACAGAGTGCACCCAGCCCAGGGGAATGAGATCAGCTGCCCTGCTTTTGCCTGGAGATGAAGCAACTGGGGCCAGCCCCGAGCTCACTCTGGTTCTGCTCTTCCCAGGCATCTTCAGCAGCACATTTTGCAGCCAGCGGGTGAACCATGCAATGTTGGTCGTGGGCTACGGCACCAGCCAGGAGGGTGGGCAGAACACAAGCTACTGGATCTTAAAGAACAGGTAGGGGCAGAGGTGTCCCCAGACTGGCTGCCCCTTTCAGCCCCGCGCGTGGCCTGTCCTTCCCTCCTGCCGGGGCTCCTCTGCGAGGTCAGAGCTGTGCGGGGAGGACGCAGCAGGAGCATCCCCATCCCACGGGATGCTCCTGCGCTCCCGCTCCTGTCCTCTCCCTGCTCTCCCTCCCCAGCGGGGCTGGGTCTCCCTGTGCGGGAACACAGATGTGCTCATTCTCCATCTCTTCCTGCAGCTGGTCGGAAGTGTGGGGTGAGCAGGGCTACATCCGCCTGCTGAAGGGAGCCGACAACCACTGTGGGGTGGCCAACCAGGCCAGCTTTCCTCTGCTGTGAGTGGGCTCCTGCTCCGGGGTGCAGGGGAGCAGCCAGCCCTCACCGGGCATCTCTCCTCTGCCTTGCTGCAGGACAGGGCTGTTTCCTTCTGGAAGGGGCTTTTGGTTGTGTGTGGTGAGAAGCAATTAAAAGTGTCACGGCTAATCACTCTGTACCTGTAAAGGGGGCCAGGTGTGCTTTAGGGGCCAAGGCATGGCTGATGCAGCTGTTTTTTTTTTTTTTTTTCCTGCTGGGAAAGCCAAAGCTCCTTTTCCATGATGCTCTGGGAGAGGAGCTTTCTCTGCCCCTTTCCTCCACACTTGGCCACGTCTTTCCCCTCCCACCAACCTTTTTCCTTCCAGGTAAATCCCAAGTGCCACAGTGAGGAGGACTTCATTTTCTGGCCGTGACTGCAGTTCTGCTTGACCCAAACGTGCATCCCTGCAGGGGCCTCTGCAAGCCCAGATCTTTAAAAAAAAAATAGGTCTTTACCAAAGCAAACCTGTATGACAAGGCAGTAAACGAACCTCCCCCCCTCCTCCTGCTTATTTCCGACCCCTTAAACGCTCTGGGGATTCGGTGCCCCAGGAGGGCGAGCGGGTGCAAGGCAGGGGTGAGGGGGTCCCCCCGCTGCCCCAGCCCCGTCTGCCCGCAGGGACGCAGGGCACAGCTCCCCGAAACGCCCCCGGCTGTCCCAGCACAGCCGGGGTGGTGGCCCCAGGGCGCTGGCGGGGTGGACACTCGCTGTCCCCTCGTCCCGCATCCCAACGGCTCCTTGTCCCATTGTCCCCGCGTTCCCTTGCCCACTTGCTTCCGTGTCCCCTCGTCCCAGGGGTGCAGCGTCCCCACGGCCCCGCGCCCCCACCCCCGCAATGCTTAACCCGGGCTCCCCGCCCGCACCTAAGAT
>VXAL01009683.1:0-14237 GCA_013399475.1 Chauna torquata | reverse complement strand
AAGAGGGGTCCCCAGGAGGGGTCTGCAAAGGCAGGAGGTCCCCCAGAAGGGAGGGAGTACCCCGGGGAAGGGGGGGTCTCCAGCAGAAGAAGGTCCCCAAGGAAAGTGGGTCCCCAAGGTGGGACAGTCTCCGTGGCCAGGAGGTCCCCAAAGAGCGAGCCCATGAAGAGCCCATGAAGAATGTGCCCCCAGGAAGAAGTGGGGCCCTAAGGCAGGGGGATTTAAATGGGAGGAGGTGCCCCAAGGGAAGGTGGGGGGCTCAAGGAACGAGGGGTTCCAGGGGAAAGAGGTTCGCCGAGGGGATGGAGCCCTGTGGGGAATTGGGCTCCAGGAGCTGCAGGTCCCCAGGCCCCCTGGGACCACACGTTGCCACACCAGCACTGCAGGGTCCTGCTGATAGCCCACAGGACACCCCACAACACAAGGGCCTCACAGCCCCGACCGGCAGCATGGTCTCTGGCTCTGCACTTCGCCGAGGTCCAGCTGTTGGTGCACACAGACGTGGATGTGATGTGTGCTTCTCCCCGTGTCACCCCTGGGGCGAGACCGCCAGAGGCTGCACCATGCCCGCAGCCACCGAAATTCCCTCAGGTGTCCCCGGATCTCACGTCATTGCCGAGAAGTTGCTGATGTTGAGCAAATAGATGATCACACAGACTATCCCACTACAGCGAGGCTGCTGATCTTCTCTTTTTCTAGGGAGATTACAGCTGCACCTTCACATACTCTGCTCAGGGAGGAACGAATGAGGTGAGTCAGGCAAGCCTTCCGATATTTCCCTTATGCTTAGTCTCTACGGCTGCACAGAATAAAAGACTGTTTGGGATATCTGTGTTGACAACAGCAGTAACTGAGAAAGACTTATATGCCCCAGAGACAAAAGACTGCTATTCTGCCACAAGCCTCGCTCGGCCAGTCATCGTTTCGTTCCCTAGGTTTAGCTGTGGCCTGGACAAGAAACTTATTTTTCTCCAGAGAGGAAGTGGTTTCTTTTGTGATCAGCTGATTCTAGGGCCCAGGAGCTGTGAGGGAAGGCGGTTGCACCATTTCCAACACTGCATCTTTGTAAAAGTAACTTTGTTGGATTTGCTGCTTGAACAGAAGCATCCTTCGTGTGTTGCAGTGACGCTGCGGTTTGCAAGGCCACGCCATTTGTAAGGTTCAGCGAATCTCTGGGTCGTATGCTTTTGCTGGCCAACAGTGACAATTTCATGCCCTAGTCGGTGGGAAAGGCCTTGTAGGAGTAACTCCTGTGTTCTTTAGGAGGCTTGAAGGTTTTTGTGGCTTGTGTTGCTGTTACAGTAAGTGCTGTACAGATACACAGTTTGCACTTTCTTATCTGCAAGTCCTCTGTGTAGAATCAGGTCCTTTTATTTTAGTGTAAAAGGAAATGAGACTTTAACTCTTTCTGTAACTGTACTAATGAAACTGTGGAGAGCAGAGGGTGACCAAGCCTCATGCTTTGTGCAACACAAAATGAAAGGGGCCATTAGCAATTGTTCTATAATTGTGTTGTGTGATTTTACAGTGGTTGATGCTTGTCATGCCTGCAGCTGGG
The DNA here is from genome assembly GCA_013399475.1 of Chauna torquata. Classification (NCBI taxonomy): domain Eukaryota; kingdom Metazoa; phylum Chordata; class Aves; order Anseriformes; family Anhimidae; genus Chauna; species Chauna torquata. The sequence continues at coordinate 12,679 of VXAL01009683.1, read as the reverse complement.
AGGCGGGGGGCGAATGGGAAGTGGGAAGCTCTTACCCAGATTAACTGTGGGGGCCTTTTCCCTCTGCAGCAATGGCAGATGAATATTGGAGTCAGTGAAGACAACCTGCTCTTCTCCTGCTCTGTATGGAGGTGTGTTGTTTAACCCGAAAAGCTCTGAGGCAAAAGCAGCAGTAAGCCAGGTGGGATCTGGGCCAGGGACCCTGCCCGTGGCAGTGGCAGCGGGAGCGGTGCCTCCTAGCTGGGTTTGCCTTGCTGCTGGGGAGCTCCAGCTTTCCTCTCCCAAGAGATGCCGTGACTCTGGGTGGGCTCTTAAGCCAGGTGGTGGTTTATAAATGCTGTTTCCCCCCCATCCCCCTGCTACACTAGGTGGAGCTGCAAGAGAGCCAGACGTGGCTGTGGAGGGAGGGAGCCATGAATCCTGCTGCTCTTCTACACCTCCACCCTCTCTGCCCTAACAGGGACTAGAAGAAATTGCCTGACTTGCTCCTTCACTAGGAAGTCAGAGCAGGATGGTTGCTAATGCTTGTGGCCCGGAGAGCCAAGAACCAGCATTAGCCCCTGTGCCTCAGCCTTCCTTTCTCACCTCCCATGTAACCTTTTCCTGCTTTTGATGTTACAGACTCTGCTCTCGTTTCAGGCCCCAAGGGAAGTCTTATCTCTTCTTTACCCAGTTTAAAGCTGAAGTGAAAGGAGCCAAGATAGAGTACGCCATGGCTTATGTAAGTCCCAGCTGATCACATGGAAGTAGGCATGTGGGAGGCTGCTGTAGAACATGAATTGGCCGTTGAAAACATTTATTAGATATCTATCCAGTAAAATGTACTCCACCACACCCTTAATTAGAGAGTGATGGCAGTCAGGAGAGTGCCCGCAGAAAGGCCCTCGTGCACTGTTTTCTTTTTGCTCCCTCTATGCCATCGGTTAGCTGCTGGCTTTGCTAATGTCAGTGGCTCCAAAAGACACCGTCCTGCCAGGGTGCACAGGACAAGGGGAGTCTTGGTGTATCTCAGCAAATTCATTCTTCTGTTTGCTAGCCTTGAGTGATGAGGCTTTCAGTCTCCTAAAAGGCACAAGTTTGTGGTTTAAAAGGAAATGGAAACATAATTAGGGATTTTCCTTCAAGCTTCCTCTGAAGATTTAATTCTTTCACTCCACATTATTAAAACACAAGTTTGTTCTTTTTCAAAACGTGCTATTGTTTATTTGCTTTAAATACGGTAGCTTCCTGAATTGCCTAAATTGCTTAAACCTTCTTCCTTCCCATTTCAGTCTCAAGCTGCAGTGGGTGGACAAAGTGACGTCCCCTTAAAACAGGAAGAATTCGAAATCACTGAAACAACAGGTCTGTGATCAAGAGAACTATGTGAGAAGGGGCCTGGTGTGGGAGACAAGCCTGGCTGTCTACCAGTAGACGAGTGTTTAAGCTTAAAGCAGATAGGTGACAATATAGAGGCAGACACTGCACATTGCAGAGTCAGGAGTGTAGTGCTCTTGCTCCATAGTTGGCAGCAAGGTTTTGCAGGTCCCGCTCCAGTGTAAATGTTAATTAGCATGGGGGAAGAATGGGTTTATCACAACATGCTTGTACTGTGCATAGAAGGAAGTGCAATGCCTGACTTGCTGGCTTTATCGTCCTGGAAGGGAACCAGCAGGGCTGTTTTGTTCATGCCTTACCATCTGTTTATCCTGTGCTTGTTTTTTCTCTTTCTAGTGTCTCACAGGGAAGGCAAGTTCCGTTTTGAACTGTCGAAACTCATGATCGTAGCAAAAACACCCCGTGATGAGCTGTGACCCCAAGGACACTGTTGGGCAGGGTGTTTTGGCTGGAAGACCATGGCAGATAATGGGGATTACTTGTTATTGGCAGGTTTTTCGGTTGGCCAAACCTTTCATGTTTTCCATATTGAAATGTGCTAGGGTCCAACACAAGTGGGACTTGGAGGTGTTAAGACAGATGCATTCTGTCTTGTGTCAGAGTAACAATGTGCTTTGCAGCTGGAAACCTCCTCTGAGACTCCTGATCTGCAGCCAGCCATTCTGTTGCCCGCTTTCTGCTTCACTGATCTGCTGAATATGGTAAAGCTCCCCTCTAACAGGGCTCCTTATCTTCCTTGCTAGGAAGAGCAATGCAGAAAGATAAGCGGCTGGATTTAAGCAAGGTTTGCTAAAGGAAAGTTGTTAACTCTGGAGTCTCTGGAGGGTGCTGACAGGATTTCTTTCTCTGTCAGCATTACAGGAGAAACAAATTAAATTGGGTAGGAGGGGGAAGGAAGGGATGGGGTTGGCCAAAGCTATCTGACTCCTTGTTGAGTGCAGTTATTGAAGACCATCACTGGCTTTGCTGGAGAGGATGTTCTGTTCTTGCCATAGTGCAGACTGCAGGTTGGGATAACTTGGCATGGGGAAGGCAGAGCTTCTTATTCTGACACAACCCAGGAATCAATCCAAGCAACACTTTCATGTCTCAGTACAATTGCAGGACTATTTTATACGTACAGAAATGATTTTTTTCTTATCTAGAGTAATAACAGTGAGGGAATGTGGAATTCCTTTCCTATGTAAATACACAAATAAATAAATAAAGCATCGTGCGCTCGCCCGAGTTTGCTTTGGTCTGTGATTCCCGCCCTCTCTAACTGGATGTCCAGCGAGTGGTGCGACCTTCAGCGTTTGCTTGGCCAGGAGGAGCTGAGATGTCACACAGGAGGTTGGAGGCTGCAGAGGGTTTGTGGGGGGTTCTGCCCACCCAACAGAGGTCCCAGCAGCAGCACACAGAACCTGTAAGTTCATGTAACCCAGCGCTGTCACGATGGGTGCTTTGCCCAGAGATGACGCCTCATGATGGCTGTGGTCATGGGTAGCTGCTTTTCCCATTCTAGGGGGAGTTCCCTGGTCTTTGGCAGTCTGGGGGGTGCTTTGCACTGGGGACTTTCCAGGTTGTTCCTGGATGCTTCCTTCTCTGTGTGTGAAGGAAGGCTGGTGCCAGGCACTTGGTGGGTTAAGCATGGTCCTGTCTCCTGCACTGGGGTGTAAGAAACCCTGGGGACAAAGAAAACCGCCACGAGTCAGGAGACTCTACTGAGCAGAGATATTTCACGCAATTAAGGAGCATCATGCAGCTGGTGCTGACATGCATCTCAAGAACTGAACAGCAAAGCATTTCTGGCTGTCAGCGCAGCAGCCGCCACGGCAGCATCCATCAGCCCTGTTCCGCTTTGCGTGTTCTCTGCATCTGCCAATACTCCACTGAGCAGCAACGAGCCGTTTCCAGCCCCGGCTGCTCTTCAGCACATACCTGACAGCTGCAGAAAGCCCAGTGGGGACAGGAACGTCTGTTCTCAAATGTTACACACCAAAGCCGACTTCTCTCTGCCCTCTCCAAGGGGCCAACAGCTCTGTGAATCTTGGCTGCATTCTCCTATGTGCACACCTGTAAACGTGCCTTCCCCCACATCCTGAGCTGCTTTGCGCAATTAAATTAGCTGTGATATTTGGAGCCATGCCGATGAAATGACACAGATAGGGGCTTTATTTCTTTTTTAATCTTTAAGGCTGAAACTTAATCAGGGCATCGAGTCAGCAGTGGAAAAGGAGTGGTGAATGCGAGCGGCTGGGCTGCCCTCTGCTCAGCATCTGTGAGCAGTCGGCAGTCGCCTGTGCCTGGAGACATCCCGTGGAACAGGAGGCACAAGAAGGTCACAAAGATAAGGCCAGCTGAGATTGTGCAGTGTCTTGTGTGCTAAAAGGGCAATTTTCAATGCTCAAAGCAAAGATCAGTGTTGGAAATAGGCCACGGCTGGTGCATCCATGCTGTGAGAGCACAACACGCCGGTAACTCCGTAAGGTCACCCTTTGCCTTTTGTTACCAGGGTTGTGCTTTTTTTTTTTAGCTCCTGCTGTGCAGCACAGGGACTTCGGGAAGGCTGATGCAGGGGTGCGCGTGCAGGCGCGGGAGCACAGGCACCCCAGGGCCCCGGACCTTCGCTGCTGCTCTGCGCCGGGGTTTCGCAGCGCGTTTCCTCCCACCGCTGCAGCGCTGGCTGTGCAACGCTGTCGTGCCAGGGAGCAGGGGCAGCCAGCAGGCAGCGGTTCGAGGTGGGGGGATCTTCGCTCTCATGCCAGGGGAAGGGAGGGTAAAAGCCTCAGGCACAGAGCAATCCTCATGAAAAGGACAAAGCTGGCCGCCCATGGCGCTCACTTTGTGACTGTCAACCACCTTTGTACCAACCACATGGAGCACCCAAGCCAAACAGGTGAGTTTATTTAAATAACTCATCAGGGCTACAGAGTTTGCTAAAAAATAACAACCATAACTCACTCGAGGGCATGTAAAACGTGTGAAATACTCCGGACAGCTTTGCACAACTACCGAGGAAGGCATCCAGGCAATCACAGTGATACTGTCTGCAGGAGGCTGGCAGGGGGATTCCAGCTGAGCCTTGGATGAACGGGCGTGCCTGGGATGCGAAGGTCCCTGCCCCTCCCTGCACACCGCTCGGGTGACCTGTGCAGCCCCGAGGGACAGCCGGTCACCAGGACTTGTCTTTAGGAGGCCAAAGCCCCCTCTAGCCTCCAAGGCACAGAGGCACCCTCCTGTGCTGGACAGCACAAGCCTGGAGCACAGTTTGCTCCCGCCGTGTCGTGGAGCTGCTCAAACCCTGCTGAAACAGAGCCACGCGGCTCTGCAGCCCTCCAGTGAAAGGCTATCGCAACCGTTCGCCCGAGCAGCTGCCCACCCGCTCAGCTTCACCTTACAGGCGTTACGCACCGCGGGTCTTTGGTTTGTTTTTTCCATAGGAGGATTACAATCAAGTTCAACGTGGAGAGCCCGGTTCCAGTTCCTTGGACTCTGAGCTAAGAGCACTTTGTGGGCAAAGGATAAAAAAAAAAAGAAAAAAATGTACAGCAGGAGTCCAGGGAGGCCAGAAGCCCAGGATCACCTGCAAAGGACTCAGCCCAGCGCAGGGAGGTTTGCAGACCCTGGGCAAGGGTTAGACAAAGTCAAGAGGTTCAGTCTTTCATATAAACGAGGAGAAAATGGAGAGTTAGCATTACAGAGAAGAGGACGTAAAGCCTGGTGATCACCAAAATGGACATACGTCCTGTCCTCGGTCTCACAGGTAACAGGATGCAGTCCGGCAGTTGCTGCCGATGGCCCCTCTCGGCCACTTTCATATGTTGTCCTCCTCCAGCATCTTGTTGACGCCTTCGCAGATCCTCTTCAGGTGGGTGCGGTAGGGCTCGGACGGCCCGTAGAGAGCCGAGAGGAACTCGTAGTCCGCAAAGTGATTGAAGACATGGTTGATGCGGGAGTGTGACTTGGCTGTCAGGTGGCTGTTGACAGCCTGGTGCAGCAGGTCCCGGCACTCTGTGAGCACACCCGACATGACCCTGCGGTCGAAGGTGAAGTCTATCTGGTGGAAGCTGACGGCCGTCATGGCCAAGGTATGCACCTTCTTGCGGAAGCGCTCCATCACCAGCAGCTCCTCGGGGCTGAACTGCCCGTTGCGGTACAACACGCCCAGCTTCATGACGATCTTGATGAGGTTTTTGATGATCTTCTGGGCCTCTTTGCGGTTGTGGGTGTACTCCTTGGTGGCCCGGTAGAGCTCATCCAAGATCTCGCTACTTGTGTCGTCAATGAAGACGTTGGCCACGGTCTTGGAAGCCATTTTGCTCAAGAGCTTCTTCTGGGCCTGCAGGGCCAAGCTCTTGGTGCTGAAGGTGTCCATCTCTGCAGGGAAAAAGAGGCACACACAGTTCGGCCCATGCCCCGCCACAGTCCCCATTTCCTCTCCTGCCCACGCAGCCTTCTGCGAGGAGAAAGAGCATCTCAGGCTAAAGGCAAGACCAAGAGCTGGGTGGCAGAGCACAGAAGAGCTGAGCTCACACCCCAGGTTTTGTTCGTGGGATGACTTACAAGGCAGTCCTGGCTTTCCTCCCCCTACTGTTGGGACAAAACTGCAGCACGGTGGGCTGCCCGGCCCAGCTGGACAGTTTGCGATGCCGTCAAAGACAGCGCCAGAGGTGACAGCGGGGTCCCTACCTGAGCACAGCCCGCGAGCCCCGCACCCCTTCTCCCTCCTGTGATCGGCACCGCACTGCTACCTACCCAGGAAGGGCTCTTGCCCCATCATTTTAATGCTTCTTCCTTAAAACCTGACTCATTTCCTGCAGGGTGAGCTGGGGACAACCCAGGTGGCAGCTGAGTCACCCGCCGCAGCCAGCATGGCCGCGTGCTCTCGTACAGCCCGGCTCCCGCCGCGGCCGGAGCAGCACGGCCGGCGTGCAGCACCCACGGCCGCGCCGCGCTCCTGCCGCTCACCTGGGTGTCAGGCTGAGCCAAAGCCCTTCTCCTCGGCTCTGCCCGCCCGCTACGCCCGCGCAGTCGGAGCCCAGACTGGTTCTGCCACCGGCTCGACTTCCTCCGCGTGCGTGTTGCGAAAGCAGCCGTCTCCAGGGCTGGCGGGAGCAGCTGTCTGGGAGGTGAACAATGCGAGACCTCACCCCCTGCTCACCTGCAGCCCGACTTACAGCACCCCGGCGGGGCTCGCTTCGCCAAACCAATCTGCTCGGGCAGATTACGGCTTTAAAAGCTGACACGAGTGAATAAAGTGCCACCGGCCCTGGAGATGCATCTTGCCCTAGGAAATCGCTGTGCTACAAATCACAGCGATGTGAGAACAGCGTGATAACAACCGCTCCCTCACTAGGATGGATGGGCAGAGACGCAGGTTGCTTATGCAAGTATCTGCACGTGGCACGGTCAGCCTGGCAAAAGGAGAGCGGAGAAGGGATGGGATCGCCCTATAAATGCATCACCAGGGAGGGAGAAGAGCTGTTTAAGCCAAAGGACACTGCTGGCGTGAGAATGGATGGGGATAAATTGGCCACGAATATGCCAGGCTGGAGATGAGAGGAGGGTTTCTCCTCAAAGCAGACGAGTCTGCGGCAGCCACCCAAGAGGAGCAAGCGGATTTGAAAGCGCATCATGGAAGGAGCACACATGCCGGCAGGGCAGCCGAGCAAGGGGGGCCGCGAGCTCATCCCCAGTTCCCGGGCTTCTTCCAGCCTCCAGCTCTCCGCCGCTGCACACAACCCCAGGTTGGAAGGGCAACTGAGGCTCTGCGAGGATGCAAATCAAGTGAGCGGTAATGGAGCCATCGCAAACGGCACCATGCGAGATACCGCATGTGGCGTTATTTACAGCCCTTAGGAAAAACACAGAGGTTTGTAAGTATTTCTTTCCATGTGAAAACATTGATTTTTGCCAGCGTGAGCTTCGAACTGAGACTCTCGCGCTTAATAAGACAGAAATGACACAGCAGAGGCTGCTTTCGCAGAGCCACAGGCGGCTCCCAGGCGGGCTGGGCTCATTTAACGCCAACGGCCCTGTGCACCGGATGCTATCAGAGCTGAGTCCGGAGCACTGAGCAGAGGCAGCGCGGCCCCACGGCTCACCCCAAGTTTCTCTCCCTGGCCATAAGCAAGACCCACTCGGCCAGCGGCTTTGCTGCTGCGTTCGTGCCCTGGGCGCTCCCGGCTCTGCGGCAGTGTTCGGCCGCGTGCCTGCGCCTCGCAGGGAGCGGTGCCCGTATAAATAGAAATTCCCACGCCTGAGCTCTTTGTTGGGCAACTGCAGCCAGAAAGCAAGTGCAAACTCCACCCACAGAGCCCTTAAAAAATAGGAAGCTCCAGCTTCTCCGAGCTGCCCTGCACACCCACAGCTCCCAATTAGCAACCACAGTCACAGACTCTGCCCTGCGCTGCTGGCACTCAGCAACGCCTCGCTGCCGCGCAGCCCTCTGCTGCCTGCACCGGGGCCTGCTGGGGTGGCGAGCATCAGTCCCGGGGGGGAAACTGAGGCACAAAGTGGTTCTGGGGGGTTCTCTCCTGGACCCCAAAGATGCAATCTGCTCCCTCTCTAGCCCCGGTGGCTGTTTTGCAGCGTGCTCACTCCTGATGTGTGCTACAAACCCAGGAATATCCACCCTCGCCTTCCGGGGCATTCACTGCTGCTCAGCCCTGTGCCAGCACCCGGCACCCTCCACACCCCGCTCTTCCCCTGGGAACCTGCTGCTGCTCAACGCCGAATGGGAGATTTCACTGGAATGAGACATTTTCCTGCCGGGAAGGGCCCGCAGCCCCTCCTGGCCCCATTGTTCAGTCAGGGGCTGTCGCCGCTATCAGTGCACGGAAGAGGCTGCCTTGCCCCAAAGAGCAGGCTCGAGACCGAAATAAACCACCAGATTTCCTTCCTGTTGCTGAAGCCTGCAGCCCTGCTCAGGGCTTGTTTTTTTCCTTCTTCTTTTTAATGAAAACGCCCTTGAAAACCAGCGGCTTCCACTGAAAGAGCAGCCCAGCGCTGCTGTGCACCGAGCCCTGTCCGCTCCGGAGGAGCGTGGTGCAGCACGGCCGCTGACGGGGCCGCGGCACCGAATGGTGGCTTCGCACACAGCTGCGGCCATTTCTTGTTTTTTGCTTCCTCCCCTCCCACCAATTTTCGTAGGAATCTGAATGCTACCGAGAAAAGCAGAGCTCCCAGGGAGCTTTGCAGCCCCAAGCGGGATTTGAAGGCCTGGCCACGTGATGGGGCTCAGCAAAAGGCTGCAACATCCGCGCTCGGTCCTCTGCCCGGACGTCCTGCGCAAGCTGCGGAGGTGATGCTCTGACACACCCGAAGTTATTGCAACAGGCTCCCCCGGGGCCGGGCACATGCCAGCGCCCGCCACAGCTCGGGGCTTCGGCCAGGCACAAGCAGCAGCACCGAACACAGCCCGCACGTGGCGGGCGGCCTCATCCAGCATCCCCCCGGCTGCTCATCCGCAGCCTCCTGCTTACAGCCGCCCTGCCCGGTGCGGCCGCGTCCCCTTCCTGCCCCGCTCTGCTGAGCCTCGTGCGGCCAAATCTGTCCCCGGGTGCCTGGGAGGGGAGCAGGCAGCGGGGCGAGGGCAGGATGCGGGCAGCAGCCCCCCCCGGCCGGCTCCCGCTGTACGCAGGAGCCTGACCCCCCTGTGCCGGTGTAAATCAGGATGAGCCCCACAAGCACCTACGCCACTGCCGGCGTAAGCAAGAGCAGAGCGCGTTAAAAAGCGTCAATTAAAGCTCCGTCCGCAGGAGGAACGTGAAGCCCTGTCCCCGCGCCAGCACCTGGGGCTGGCGGCACTGGAACGTGGCGAGGCAGGGCCGGCGCGCGGCAGCCCCGCTGGCAGCTCGTTCGCAGCGGAGGCGCCGAGCCCAGCAGCTCCGTCCCACTGAGCGGGGCCGGTGCCTCCATCGCCTCCGCTCCGGAGGAGCTGGGGCCGGGGGGGATTTCTGCCTCCCGCATCCGGCGCTCGCGGCCCGCCGGCCCCGGCTCCCCCCAGCGCTCGCGAGTCTCCCGGTCCCAATTACCGGGTGTCTGCCAGCGTCTCTTTGTGCGCCGCTGCTCTTCACCCCGGCAGCCCCCGCAAACGCACAGCCAGCTCCCTTGGCAGCGGGATGAATATTTCATGCAGGAACACAAAAGCACTTAAATAATTTATGGGTCAGCATGGAGCGAGCACGCAGCAACGAAGGGAAGGGCTTGAGCTGAGAGCAGAGGCACCTCCAGCTCCTTGTCGAGGCCGCGCTGACATGCGCCGTGCAGGCCCCCGCGCTCCCACTCCCTGTCCCCGTCTTGCCCCACTTCACCTCTCACTGCCACAAGTTTCCGCCAACAAAAAGTTGCCGGCTCCATCTCCCAGCTGGGGCTAATGCTAAAGGCAAATGTTCAGTGGCTGCGACCTCCCTGGTTTCCCCTCCATCACGCGCGCTCCTTCCTCCTGCTGCTCCGGAGAACACCTCTGCTCCTCGCCCCAGCACCCGGCCCCGAGACCTTGGAGCCCGGCTCAAGTGAGCAACCCGAGGCTGGGGCCACTCTCCTCTGCTCCGCTCTCCATCCCCGGCTCTCCCTGCCTGCACCAGTTTCCCCCGCCAGCTGCCCAGGTGCCCAACCGACATTAATTAATTAAACCTTGCTGCCGCGCTGGATTACAGGAGAAGGGCCGGAGCTGCGGCACAGCATAGGGGTGTAACCGGAGAGCCCGACGGCAGCGGCCAGCCTGACCCCGCAGACGCTCCAGCTCTCAGCCTCCCCGAGGCCCCGTTTTTAGCAGCGTTTGGGCGGCAGAGGAGGGAGCCGGCAGCCTTTCGCAATAGCTGTTTCTCACGCGTTGCCACGGGTGCACGCAGCACCTCTCGCGGCCCTTCCCACCGCCCCGGCCGGCCACGGGAACGAGCGGGAGCGGGGTCCGGCACGTGTGTGCACAGCAGGGTGAGGCCCGAGAGGAAGCGACTGAGCAAACACCTTGCCCGAGGAAAGCCTCATTTCTTGGCAGGGTGAGCTGGAACCGCGACGGCCGCGGCTCAGGGCTCTCCTAGCAGCTGGCTGTGAGCCTGGCATGGGACACGGCGGGGACAAATCCTGAGCCCCAGCACCGCCTTGCCCGGCTGCTGCATGGTGCTGGGTGGTCGGGTCCCGTTCCGCTCGGTCCTCATGCGAGGGGCACAGCTGAGTGCTTGGCCGTGTCCCCATCCCTGTCCCCAGCAGCTCTGGGCTGTGCAGAGGGAGGACAGCAGTGCCACCAGGCTCCCCAGCTGCTCCCGCGCAGCCCCTGCCCCGCTCCCCCTGCCCCACGGCTCCTTCCCACGGGTGCCCGCGCTGGGGCTGCGTGCGTGCACTGCGCTATTTGGCAGCAGGAAAAAGGGAAACAATTACCCATTATAAAAGGCCCTTGAGGATTTTCAAGCTTTTATAACCAGAAATCCCCCAGGAGCGAGGGCCTTAACCGTCCTTGCAACGCAGCGCTCCTCTCCCATGCAGCCACGTGCCCGCGGACCAGCGGGTTTGGAGCACTTTCGGCTCGGCACCAGGCAGCGACCGGGGAATGAGAGCAGGCAGGAGGCCTCGCCAGCTCCTTGCACGCACCCGGCACCGCTCAGCCCTGCTCCATCCCAGCCCTGCCAGCCCCTCACCGCAGCCTGGCTGCGGCCCATCAGGAGCGGCAGGCAGCCAAAGGCACAGCGGGGTGGAAACCAGAAGCCGCCTGAAATAGCTGGTAGGGTTTCTCCTTTGTAACAAGCCCGGCGTCCCCGATCAGCCTGCTGGGGCTGGGAAATATCCGACTTGGCCCCAAAATCGCAGACGGATCTAAACCGGCGCCTGGGAACCCCGATCTGCCCTGGCAGCTCCAACGTGTCTGTGCAAGGAGCTGGGCGAGGGGGTCCTGGTGCCAGCCCCAGCCCCGAGCGTGGGAGGAGAGTCCCGACAGCGCTTCCTTCCCCGGGGTCCCGTTCGCAGGCGCTGCGTGGGAACGGCTGCTGGCACCCAGCTACCGCCATGCCGGGGGGGGGCCCGGCCGCTCGGGGAAAGCACCCCTCTTCGGCGTGTTGGGAAGGGGGAGCTGCCTGGGCCGTGCCTGGGAAGCTGCTGGCATCGCCGTGCCTGGGGAGGCTGAGCACCGTAGCGGCCGCACGGCCTGCGCGCAGGGAGGAGGAGGAGGAGGAAGAGGAAGGGGGGCTATTTCAGAGCATCTGTCTCGCCTTCTATTTCCTCCTTTCCTTATCGGGCAGCAATCAGCCGCTCTCTCCTGTGGCAACTTCCTTTCTCCTTCGCTCGGAGGAGACGGAGGCTCAGGAGACTAATGGGGAAGTAGAAAGCAGAGGGGGGAAACGGAGGCCGCACCGCCATCTGTCCGTCCCGCGCCGGGGGCCCTGGCGGAGCAGCACATCACATGCTTCCTGCCGCAGGATCTGCGCCTTCGGGAGACCGTGGCGAGGACAAAGCCGCTGCGAGAGCGGAGAAAAGTTTTGCAGACTGACTTTAACCCAGACGGGACTGTCCTGCTGCGCTGCCTGCAGCAGCCCCATCCCTGCCACCTTCCTCCAGCGACGCCGCGCTTCGAGTCAGAAAAGAACATTTCTGGCTCCAGGCCTTCCCCTAAAAAGTGCTCAGCTTGCTCTGGAGCTGGTAAAGCTTTGGCTGCAGGAGGCAGAAAGCAAAGTCTTACACCCGAACCCATGGAGCCCTCCTGCGGGCAGGACTCCCCCCCAGCCAAAGGGATTCATCTCTCCGGGGCCGGAGAAGTTTCACTCCTTGGAAACTTCAGGCCGGCGAAGGCGCGGGTGGTGCCGCCGAGAGCCCGCGCACGGGGAATGGTGCTGGAAACCGAGTCCGGCGGCTCCGCCGTGCCAAGCCCTTGCACGTGCGCTCCCGACCTTCGCTGGGGCCGGCCACGAGGCGGGCGGCGTGGGCACCATTTCCAGAGCCGTGACCCCGTTTACCCGGCCCCGACGGCTTCCCGCGGCGAGGGGCCGCCACGGGCCGGTTGGGCGTGGTGCAGAAAAACGCATCCTGTTGTCGGCAGCACGCGAGTCGCCGCTTCCCACTTCACACCCAGCAAAAAACAAACGCTCCCGACCCCTGCTTTGCGGAAAGGAGTCGAGGCGGGGACCAAAGCGTGCTCCCCTTCGCGGTACGGGTGAGGAACCCCTCTCCTCTCTGCTGTTTTCCCACGTTTTACCCATGCGGGAAACTGAGGCACGGTCAGAAGCAGGACCCAGGCGAGGCATTGTGTCCACCAAAGGCCTCCCCAAACCCAGCCTCTCTGGGGCCCCCGGACCCAAATCTATGCCGCAGGCCCCCCCAGGACCCCCCC
>VXAL01009680.1:77012-101302 GCA_013399475.1 Chauna torquata | reverse complement strand
CAACAAGCAGAACAAGCAGGAGAGAAGCTCTAAATTCTTTCTCTTCTCCAATTACAGTTCTTGTTGATTCTGTTGAGAATTTTTCTGAAGGCCTAACATGAAACTTATGCTAGTTTTGAGCCATTTAGGAAACACTCATGGGCCTTCCCATCTTCAGTCTGGAACAAACCCAAAGGTGCGGTGCAGGAATTAGCAAATATTGGAGAAGTTTCAAGCAAAGAAGCTCCTTCCTCACAAAACAATTGAGGGGGCACTATATGGCTGTTATTGCATGTTGGATCTTCCACTGCCCTCAGTCAATTCTTACAATATGGGTCAGGGTATGAGTACTTTGGTGCACTGATACTGTGAGGTCATCCAGTGTGTGCCTACTTTCCTAACGCGATACATCTTTCTTCTTTTCATAGCAAGCACTAGATCTGTAAGGATCACCAGTGTGCTGGCTGGGTCTTCAAGATGCATTGTGTAAAGCCTTTTTCCATCGAGAAAGAGCATGTCTTCCATCGTTGCACAGCTTTTCCTTGCCAATATAATCTTAAAGCTCAACTGTTGGCTCTTTCTGGGCTGATGTCAAGGGCAAGTCCATGTAATTTCACCAGCTCAGTGCACTCAGCTGTTCAGGCATTTGCATGCAGGTTTCTGGGACATCTCTCATGTGGCATCTGTAGGGTTTCTGTAATATTTTCAGAAAAAGTCCCTTGGACTTGAAGCTTGGCTCTTATATGAGTGATTTTCGATGAATACCATACTCAGATAAGAATTTTTGAGGGGTGATGTAGTTGAGAAAGTATTTTGATTTTTTTTTGCTTGGTATGTAAAAAATTGTTAAGTTAAATGTTTCCTGTAATTCTACAGAGTGGTTGGCAGTGATTTAAAGAGCAGTTATAGAAATATTTGCTGTGTAAGGGGTATATATTCCACCAGTTCAGAATGTGTCCTTACAGCAGATCGAAATTCCCCTTAAGATAAAACTCACATGGACTGCAGGAATATCTACCCTTTGGAAACTTTGTGCAACTTATGAAATAATGTGATGCATTCCAATGGTGTGTTCCTAAGAACCATCTTTGTAACTTGAGGTGAAAACATATTACTACTAATAATCAGATAATAGTTAATTCTGTCATGGGCAGGACAAGACATTTCTCCCATTTCCCCCTTCCATTCAGTTTGTTTTTTAGCAATGGTAAAACTATCTGATGTTTGTAGATAGACTACTTTTTTCTTTGAAGAGCATTGGTGAAATTTTGGTAGTGTTGGAAGTATCTGATAAAGATGGATATCTAGTAAGTGTGGTTTTTTAATCATATAAACTGGGTAAGCATGTAATATTTATGAACGCCAATACAAAAACTTTAGATTGTGTCCATAGCTGAGTATAAGAAACTGGATTTCCATAACAGCCAAGAGAAGTAGATATACACATTCCACCACAATTCTTTGAAAATTTTAGCTAGAAATGTGTGCTGTTATGAATGTTATTAATGCTATGGCATTAATCAAAATAAATGTTATTAGGAAAGCTCAGTGGCATGACAGAAATTAGGTAAGGATTGAATTTGATAGAAATTTATCTAAGTGCATTAGCATGACCAGTAAGATGGGTATTAATGATCTCAAACACAGAACTCAGACATGTTACAGATGTTTTATGATTATTGGAGTAGGATGACTTTTATTAAATAATATCAACAACATAAAATGAAAGTTTTTGCTACCATTATATTTGCAACTACAAATTGTTAGGCTTATCAGTGCTTCATTTACAATAATGAATAATCTGTCCCCTTCCAGTCTCCTTTGGACTGTCACAGACATTTAAGTAGGGAGTTCTGATCTATTGTCTAAACTCATCCACACATTCTGAAAGGCAATATGAGGCAATCAGCCTGGAGATTGTTGTATTACATTTATGCAGTTGTATCCTCCAGTACTCTGTTTTCTGTAAGTAGCTGATCTTATCACCTTATTTCTCCTCCCCTAAATGAACCATTCAAAGAAAAAAATATAAAAATAAAGCACCTTGTTAGAAGATGTGCTTCTTGGTTTCTAAGATTTCAAAGGTAATCATCATGAATTATTTAATACCTCTTTTTCCCCTTTAAAAAATGAAATAACTAGATAAAGCGGATTATATTCTTTGCTATTTGAAACATCTGAAAGAAATATAATACAAAAATGAGTATTTGACACTTGTGTCAATTAATGAAATTGGGAAGGATATATGGTTTACTGAGAAGTCATTTCTGAAGACCACTTAGGAGTTCCAGTCTAAGCCATGACCTTGTAGTGAAGAAAGAATTGAAGGAAAAAATATACGTAGATCAAATGAAAAAGCAGTACAAAGCAGAAACATTGAGATCATAGAAGACTGAAATGGCATTGGCCGACTACAATAATTTCAGGAAATAGGAGAGAAAAAAGTGCATCAGAGAAAGTTATGTATATTGTAAAATAACTAAACTTGAAACTGAGATTGAGGCTTTGTCTACATTTCTGTTGCTTGAATAAGCAGAAGAATTTCTATTTGATAAAACTATTTTTTTTCCTTCAGTTTCCCAGCACCCTAAATTCGTTCATTTTCCCCATATTAAATAAGACAGGTATTCCTGAACAGACAAGACATGAAACTTCAAGAGAAAAAATGTGTAGGTGTTGTTTGCTCATTTGTTTGCCAATTACCAACAAAATCTAACCGTAGTTTATTGCTAAGTGAGAGAAGGTTGTCTATAGTTAAAACAACTAAAGTTACTTCTCTATTATGAGCTGTTTGTTTTTATACCTTTTCTGTCTATTTTCTCTGAGTCAATCAGTATGTGAGCATGCTCATATGAATCATAATGGTCTCTTGGGAACTTCTGGAACAAATTAACAAAGTTAAGGAAGATTTAGAATTTAGAGACTAGCAAGAAGATAATTCAAAATTCCTATGACTCGCTTTAGTGGGAAAAAAAAAGTCTTAGAAATACAAAAATCATTTAGAAAAAATGAAGCATGATGGATCTCCTAGTTTGTTTATTTTTGATTCCTCTTGTGGGATTCTTACCTATGGTAGTTTGTTATTCTTCTAGAAAAATATGCAGTTTAAGAGTTTTCTATTTTGAATTCGTGGCATAATTCTTTTCTATTTCATGTAAGGTAAATGGATCACAGGTCATAATCAGTTGCCAAATCTAGCTGTTTCTTATGACATTAGGCCAATTTCTTGAATTTGAAATGCACATCGTCCTTAATTACAGAACACCAAGCTTCCATTTCAGTCATGTGAATTTAAGGCATAGAAGTAGTGTCAGGTCCTAATTATGAAAGTTGAAAAGCAGTAAAAAAAATTACAAAGAGAGGTAGGAGATGCTAAGACTGTCGAAACAGAAAGACAGTAAAACTTTTACTTGTTGTCTTTAAGTACTTCATAAAGCTGCTCAGAACTGAAATGGAGGCTACAATATCAAATGAGTGAATGAAAACAGATAAGAAAAATGAGGAACTTGGTAGCCCATAGGAAAAGTGAGTGCTATTGTTTCAGTGTGGGTTCACTTTTGGCAGGTTAAATTTTAGGAAAACCTTGCAAGATTGCAGTGAAGCATTTAATGAAATACAGAGTTCTGAATGTTGGCAAAGAATACCTTGAAGAGCAATGTCATTGTTTCGAAATGTACAGTGATTAAAATTTGTCCAGGCTTTATATTTTCCCTTTTCATCAGTGTTTTTTCCATTCTAACTGATCATTCATTTCCAGTCTGCCGTTAAACAGTTTTATCGAATGAAGGCTGTGTGGCTCTGTAATGAGAATGTATCCAATAAGAATGCTTTCAGTTACATTTTTTAACTGCAAAATATCAAATTACTGCTGTGTGAGGATAACCCATTGAAAACACTAAGATTAGGAGAGAGGTCATTATGTTTCTCTGCTACATGACTTTGTAGTGTAATAGCACAGTGTCACCTTAAACATGATTCATTGGAAGTGTTACAGTGAACAAACTAATTTTTCATTTCTAGAGCCCTGCAGTCAATGAACCAGTTCATACAAAGTAAGACACAGTATAAACTTTTATTTCTTTATTTCAATTGCTACTAGAACTTTTAGATGATAAAACCAAAAATAATTCAAAAATGTGATCTAGTTTTCACTCTCTGATTTAATTCTTGTATTTCTCCTCATTGCGGTTATATTCATAAGTGCTGGTTTCTTTCATCTTTTGGTTCTCATTCACTAGCAGACATTGGGTTGATAGAGAACTGTTTGAGTTGCAGGAAATCGGAGTTTAGCTCCTTATTTTGTAATTCTCATGATACATTTGAGAAATTAGTGCTCCAATGTAGTGAAGTTCCATTTGCAAAAGAGATTTAGATACTCAGAAAATAATGGGGCAAAAGTGCTAAATCATTTAGTCATTTTTAGAAATCTTACCCTAATCTCTCTGTAATTGAGTTCCCTATTTATGAACTTATTTTTTCTTAACCGTGGAGATTACAGATTTTTCAAGGAGTACATCTCTAGCACAAATCACAGTGGCACACGTACTGAAGCCTAGGACCACTACTGCTCCACAATAATAAGCTGAAAAACTTGCAGGATGTTTTTGATTATTTCTAAAGTATGTCATAGCATTTTTTTTTTTAAATCTTTCCAAACAATTGTATACTGTTGTAAGATTCTGGTTTGGCTGGAATCATGTATAAACTGTGTGTGTCACATAGGCATCATATTCATGGTCAGTGTAAAAGTAGTATGTCCTTTTTCAGTAGAAATATCAGTCATTTGCCATTACACAAGCTGGAGGCAAAACTGTAATCTGATTGTTTTCTCTTGTTTGATTCTCAGAAGCAAGTGACTAACACATTGTTCTATGCACACCAAAGAGACATTCACACACCCTGTATCATGATACTGAGTGTAAGTGTATTCTCGGTTTTGTTTGTTTATTGAAAAGATACATGCAAAACCAAACAGAAAATCTCCCTCTTATTTGATTCATAGAACGTTTGTAAGAATTGGGTTATATGTATGTTCTTTATAAATAAGTTTTTTTAATCAGAAAACACCAAACACCAAACCTTTCCATTCCGCATTAATTTTAGCTACCTAACTACTGGATACCACATACCTATTAATAAAATTGTTCAGGGCAACACAACTGAACAGTCGCATTTTCTATACGCTGTCAAAACAACCTATATGTAGATTAATATGCAGGAGTACAATAGGTGTATCTCAACCAGTAATTTAATGCTCTGGCGTGGCTATTTTTAAGTGCTAAATTCCCTTGGTTTTATAGTTCGGAGTCACATTGTGTGCACTACGATATACCACTGATATACTCAAAGTTATTTCCTTCCCGATGGAATCAACGTGGAAGTCCTGTCCTGCAGCACCATCTAGAGCACCCCAATTACAGGGTGGACATAAGGTCCTCCAACAGTTTGTTCCCTGGGCATGAATGAGGTCCTCTTAATAATGAAAAGCTTGTGTGGACTAGGTTTAGACGGTCAGTAAGTGTTTAGGTCCAGCAACCAAGTGAATTTCATTGCCAGTTAGCATGCATTGCAGTTATGTTTCCAAAATGGAGCAGTAGACCAAACTCCATCTTTATGTGATCCAGACCTCTTCACAGCAGGCAGGTCATTTACAAAGCCCTGTACTTCAGTCTAGGTTTGGAGCAGATACCATGTACTATGATATACTTTTACTTGTACAGATACTTAACCACAGAGCCCAATTACTCAAGCATCCCACAGATGGAGGGAATTTCACCTTTCAGGCATCAGCTTAATGTAATTTTCAAGAGCATATTTTACTTTTTACACGTTTTTGTGGTGTCACAGAACACTATATTCCTGCTGACAGATGGAGTGGATGGTTTACCAGAATTAAATTAACTTTTAAGAGTAAATCTGTTTCCTTTTATGTTTTACAGATCGTACATTCTTATAGTTCTGAATTTAAAGGAATGATCTTTGAATATGTTTTTTGTTTGCTGGGAGAGCAAAGCAGAAAGTCTGGTGGTTCTTGTAGAAGGTGAAGCATTCTGAAGAAACACTTTGCTGTGCTCCTAATTGCTTCTCTGTTCTTTTTAAATGATTATAGAAATACCTTGTTCTCGACATCTGTGTCTCTCCTGTCTTGAAACCATCTCTGCCTTCAAAGACTGCAAAACAGTTTCTGGATTTAGGCCTCTCCTCTGGGCTGCTTAAGTACCTACAAAGAAGTCTGTCCACACAGCACTT
Source organism: Chauna torquata (assembly GCA_013399475.1). Lineage (NCBI taxonomy): Eukaryota > Metazoa > Chordata > Aves > Anseriformes > Anhimidae > Chauna > Chauna torquata. Next base: position 95,074 of record VXAL01009680.1, on the reverse strand, counting down.
CCTGTAGAGTCAGTGAGTGAATCTACTGGAGCATTTCCAGTCTGGAATTCTGACTACTTTGCACTGAGACAGTCTTTTCGTTGAAATCTTCACAGCACTCTATAAACAATAAATAAACAATGTGATTCCTAGCATTAAGGAGATAACTAGTTGCAGTGTTATATGTGCAAGATCACATAATTTTTCTAAGAAGCTGCTATCGTCAGACCTGTCCATACATTCATATCCATGATAGACCTCCTAAGACTAGAACATAGAGTTATAAATGTGTCACTATCACTAGGAACAATATGACTCTCTTTCAGGCTGTGTAGGACAAAGAAGTCAGGTAGCAGGGCCTCTGATGGCTAGACTGCATACCTGCCTTGAAAATAGTGTTGCTGTAGCATTTACTAAAGACTAAATTAGCGGTCTGTATTGATTAAATCATACGGAATTAGTGATTTACTCAGTAAATGTCAAATGTGCAGGAGCTGGACAGAAACGGAAGCGGGGTACTTCTGGCAGTCCCCTTCAGACCAGTCATCCGTAGCTGGTCTATGCATTAATATATGTAAAAGAGAGTTAGACAGGCCTTAAAATGATTCCTGCTCCTTCAAAAAAAAAAAAAAAAAAAGATTGTACCTATGTAGTTCCGACTACTGCAAGAGATGGGGTATCTTATCAATATATATAGATACTCGAAGGGAAAGTCCGAAGATGATGAAGCCAATCTCTCTTCAGTGGTGCCCTGTGATAGGACAAGAGGCAATGGGCACAAACTGAAACACAGGAGGTTCCCTCTGACCATCTTGAAGCACTTTTTTTTTACTGTGTGGGTGACAGAGCACTGACGCAAGTTGCCCAAAGAGGTTGTGGAGTCTCCTGTCCTTGGAGATCTTCGAAAGCCACCTGCACGTGGTCCTGGGCAACCTGCTCTAGGTGACTCTGCTTGAGCAGGGGGGTGGACCAGATGACCTTCAGAGATCCCTTCCAACTTCAGCCATTCGGTGATTCTGTGATTCAGTGGACCAAATGCCACATGATAACTTAATTTTTGTATTGGAGTTTGGGACTAGGTCTTATTGCCTTAATTCTCTACCCTCCCCCCCCAAAAAAAGAAGTCCAACTGTATTATTTTCTTGAGGTACATGCTTTTTTGAGGTATGCTAGCTTTTAAATACTTATGAATGATATTTTTTTCATAATACCATGTAATCTGAAAAAAAAATAGGTTTCTACTGTATGTAATGCATGGCATTTTCCAGGATGTCAGTGATTTTTCCATATTCAGCTGCATAAAAATATGCCTAGAATTTTCTCCCATGAGGGAAGACCTTCTTGAAAAAGCAGAGCATGCAACCTGATAAGCATAGCAATTTTATTTTATTAGAAATTAGAAAATTACAAATGAAAGGCAAATTATGCAGTATATAATAAAAAAAAAATTGTTTCAAAGCCATGTACTGTAACTTTTAAAAAAAAAAAAAAGTAAGTAGGCCAAAGATATTTGGGAGTTTGGGATTTTTTTTAAGTAATAAATTTTGGATTCTTTCAGTTTTCACTTAAAATTTAGAAACCTCTGGAGTCCTCTGTCCAGTGTGTCTTTTTAAATTAGGGGACTAAAAAGAATTACTTTGAGAATAAATGTTATTCGTGTGAATTGAGACTTCAGATGTATAAGAAGAAATAAATGAGAGTTTGCAACACAGGAAATATTATGGACCTAGATGGACATCAGTTTTATTCCATATAAAAAGCCCTTTATGCTTTAAATATGTGGGTGTTTGCCAGTAATAGAAATGGAAATGCTACAATGACCTGTTAGAATGGGATTTGAAATTGAAAACAGAGAATAATGGAAATTTTGTAAGCCAGTGTGCCAAAGCAGTAAGGAAATAGTACATATGCAAGAATACTTACTATTATATGTACAAACCAAGTAAAAATGTGCATGATTGCTCTGACCTTCAATTCATTACATTAGTAATTACCTTGATATTTCTCAATGTTTTAATTATATTTATGCGCAAATGCATCCAAAGTTTGGATAAACACTCATGAATAAATTAGAAACCCAATGAAGGCCAGACTTCATATGAGAAGTACTGACAAAAGAGGTTGTTGTATCTTTGAGACTGGTTCTGAAGTAATATCATGCCACCTAGCATAAGTTTTAAATTATATTTGATTATAACTTTTTATATAAAGCAATAATTTGATTGACAGTTACATGCAGGAGAGAATAGAAACCTAGCAACATGGCAATTCCTATTATTATAGATGAAGCCTTGCAAAAAATATAATATTTTCATAAATTCGCATTTATTATTTGATGGAAGCTGTAATTCAATTCAGTGACAGAAATAGTCCGTAAGTCCTCTGTGTCTGTGATCAAGGGCGTGTGCGTATGTATGTGTGTGTGCATGCACCTCAAGGATCAAAACTATAATTTCTGAAGGATTTGATGAGGGTCTTGTGAAGTCTTTTTTTGAAATGATCCTGAGTTTGAAATCTTAACACTATCCCATCACTTTATGATGTATACTGAAGCAATCCTAGCAAGTATGTGAGCACATAGAGAAATGGACAGGTAAAGATAAATAGCAGCATTGGGATATCACTATAATGTCACTGTCTGCCACCAGAGAACTCTACAGCATGTGAGAGGATGGATCTATGATACAAAATTTCAGATATTATGCATTCAGTTTTATAAGGTGTCCCAATGTAGCTTTTGTTTCCTTGCCTTGTCTCTAATGTTCCAAAGAGGTAAATACTACTACTGCTGCTTCTAAACCACGATTACAAGTACTACTACTATAATTACTACAACAACAACTGCTACTAGTAGTAGTACTACTACTAGGTAACTGCTTCTTTCATAGTTTAAATACAGAATTTCTGGTCTCTACTTTTAATAGTGTTTGGACTATTAAGCACAAAGGTAACAGGCTGCTTACGAGTCATATCACGTATCTTCCAGCTATATTGCTTTTTAAAGTTTTATCTTAGAAGACTGAATAGTACGGTGCAGGCATTTGGAACAACAGTACAGCTAAATACAAGTACACTTGTTTTTTCAAGGTTGACAGTTCCCACGCATCCTTTTTTCTTTAATCATGAGAAACACAAAAATGTGAAAATATCCTGTTTATGACTAATTACCGAGAATCCCAGATTATATCGCTCTTCTGCTGTGATCTGATTAGTGGGTAGAATATAAGTCGAGCCTATTTATTTGATGTTGAAATCCTGTCATTTTTTGATGAGGCACTGCGAGGTCTGCAGGCTCAAGCAGTAAATGAAGATGTGTCTGCATTTATCAGCTGCATACCACTGAGTATCCTCTGATTGACTGGACCTAGATGGATGAGAGTAAATGTTAAAATATGAAATCCTGTCTGCATTGGTTCCAATTGGAATTTGCTTTTCACTTCAGTGAGACCAAGATTTGTCTCTAGTTAGGGTACCCTGTCAGATCATGAGACTGGAGGTTACATGCCGCAGTAGAAGGCATCAAATCAACTTGATGCCTCCCAAGCGAGGCAGTTCTGCTTCCACCCAGGGTGCAGCCCAAGCTCAGCACCATTGGGGCTACCCCTTCCCACCACAGGCGCCACATCCTTTGTCCTAGGGGGGACAAGAGCTACTGGAAGGTCTAAATCTCCCTCCTATCTTAATGACCTCTGATAAATCTGAGTCTGGCTGTCGTACTTGGCTGCCAGACCTAGATACTGGAAACCTTACGTGGGTGCCTAAATAAACAAGCTAATTATCAGGAGAAATATTTTATAATTTCAGAATATTAAACCAACTTCTTTTATCAGATTTCAGTTAAACTGGGCTTACAGATAAAAAATATCAATGTCTTAGCCTATAAAATAAAGGTGGAATTCTCATAAATAAAAATCTCCAGATTTATATATACATATATGAATATATATATTTCAATACAGAAGTGTCTGTAAATAACTAAGTTATATTTATATTTATTCATTGATCGGATTTTCAGTGGCAACTAGAAAAACTGGACATTTGCTATGAAAGGAAGCAATTATAGCATTATCAGTTTTAGATTGAACATTTTTCTACAAATGTCAGCAAGAAATTTACTCAGTTATTTTTATGCCAAATTATTTTTATGTGAAGTTATTTTGATATATGCAGCCATGGACTATTCAACAATTTTAAAAAAAAAAAAAGGAGAAATGGGATACTTTCCAGATTTAGCAGCATTGATGGAAATTAGAATAACAGTAACTTTCTTCGAATTCTGTAAAAAGTTATTAATTTTAACAAAATCACTCACATTGTTCTGTTAATAAAATGTGGGTTTTTTTCTTCCTTAGTTTGATTATTCAAAAATCCCACAATTTGCCATCACAAAAGAGATCTTTCTAGCATAAAGAAGAGATACTTTTAGTGTAACTAACAGGGCCAAGAACTGTATAGCAAAGCTACCAAAATTATTTGGTAATAAAGAAAATGTTTTGCCCCACCAACATTTTGTTTTCAGACTCAGTTGAGACTTAAGCACTTTTGTACAACTGATGGGTGACATCAGACAGTTACTAATCCTATTAAAATCAAGAAGATTCCTCATATACATAGGATTAAACATGCTCAAGCAGGGTCTTATGTAAGAAAGTAAATCCAGATCTGCATATCATTAGAGGGTTATAAAATGTAATTTGTAAAATATAGTTTCTGATATTCAGATTCCATTATTCTTGGGTTGAGGATGACGTTAGCAATAAAAAAAAAGACATTTTTCAGCAAAATTAAAAACATAAAAAGAGGCCGCTACTACCCAGTTGGGTTAGCCCAGATTGAGAGGAAGAGGAAGACAATCTCGTTGAAGTCTTATCTGTACTGCCTTTTGAGAGTGAGCCCCTGTGTCACACTGGAGCTGAGGGCTGCTGCAAATCACCCGCCTGTGCTGACGACATGGGGGACGCACGCACTGCCCAGCCAGGCAAGCCTGGTGAGAAGACACTTTCCGTCAGTTTTTCTTCCTGGCCTCTTGTCTGGAAGCTGTCCGGCTGGTTTATTCAGGGGTCTTGAATGAAATATTCCCAGAATCACAGAGAGGTTTTGCTCCTGAGGAAACTGAGTCACTGTAGAGAAAACGTGCACAGTAGGGGACCAAGGACAGAGATGTTGTTTGACAGTGAAGACATACTCTCTGAGGGAAAGTGCTTGCAATGTGTCTACTTTGTTCAGCGTCTGAGTTCCCACTGCCTCTGTATTGCCAATTGAAAGTCACTTTTTGTAATAAATCTTCTTGAACACATATGACACTAAATGTTAAATATTTATAGCTAGCCTAATAAGCAAAATGCTATACAGTGTGAAATAAACATTCTTGGTGACTCACATTGTTTTTTGGACTTGACAGTCTCCCTTCTGATACTAGTACTTTGCAACTCTGTTTAATTGGACAGTAACTTGTCCTGACACTTCCCTCACTTTCGGTAGCCATTGTCTCTGTCTTTCAGTGTGGAGCTGTAGTTTTCTTCAGTATATGTCCATTGGGGCTGACAACCTCGTAAACCTGAAGCAAACGTCTTTTGAGACAAAATTGCATGTTACAGTCATACATTCTCAACATAGATGTGTATGGTGTCATTTTGTAGTGGAGCTGGCATCTTCTGGGACACTAAATAATACTTTTCTTCAGCCTTATCTGTGTCTCTGTATTTCTGCAAATCCTCCACAACTCTGACATCCATTTCTTCTCAGTGCAAGTAATCTTGTTTTCAGTTAAATAAAATGTCAGCAGGTGTCAACCCGTGCCTCACTAGTGCCGTCTTATAATTTTGCAGAGCTAAATACAGATTGGTGTTTCATTCTACTGACGCCTTTGTAGGCACTTTATTATTTTGCCACCATTTTCTACCAGCATATTGGGAAAGGGGTTAACAAACTAGAGGTCCCATATCTAAATCCATATTTCACAGCAAACTGCTTCTTAAACAGTGGCCCACAGATAGGCATTACTATGTCTGATATGTCTAGTGAGAATAGATGTGATTCACATGATCATCTGTTTAACTGTACTTTCTTCTTCTAAGGCTATGTCAAAGGAATTGGAATAAGAGTTTAAAGCAAATACATATACAGTCCCATTAATCGTAAACAAATCTCCATGTTAGGCATTCAGTTTTGCTATGTCAGCAGTCTGGATTGTCTTTATGAAATTGGCCTTCGTTTTTGGCATATGCAGTAAGTCTTGATAGCTTCCTCAAAATCCTTGGCCACCTGAGCCCTCAGTACAAATTATCTCCAGCTCTCCTTTTCAATTTTTTTCAACTCTCAGATGCCTTTTTTGTACCATTATAATGTTTTCAAGCCATCTAGGAATCATTGTCCTTTAAGCAGAATCCCCGCTTCCCTACAAAGGAAGAAAGAGCTTCCTATTGATTGATTATATAGGCTGGAAAATTGCTCTTCTGGCCTCACTGTGCTAATAACCTGAATTACTTTCTGCAGGATATCATCCTGGAAGTATAGCTTCAGCAGCCATTGTCCATCTTTTGGATAAGACCAGATAAGAATTTTAAATTAGACTGCTTTTCTCACTCTGAACTTGCCCTGGCATAGTGCTGCCAAATGCCTGTGGGAAGTCTGTCTGAAATCCTTAAATCTCTTCCAGGTTTCTATTCATTTTGCAAATCATGTTTGCAATTGGCAAACAAAAACGAGATGACAAAAACAACAAACCCCCCTCCCTGTTTTGAAGTGATGTTTGTCAGGTGCCATTTGGCAATGGCAGCAGGTGGAACTCTCACAAGGAAAGATGTTAGACTTTGTACATCGAGCCAAGTCCTGCTCCTCAGTCTGAGAGTATTAAAATTCATTTGATATAATAGTCATGATATTTAAACCAATGGTCTCCACTTTCGATTATACTGTTGTGAAAGAAGTGTGCTGATTGCTTCCTGGAAGGCACCTAACAGCAGCTTCATCTTGTACTTGCTATCACAGTATTTTAAATCTGACTAGCTAGGATTCCATTTTTCAAGCTTTTTAAAATTAGCATCTCATCTTCAAAGGATGTTTTTGCTAAGATTTGGGAAAAAAAAAAAAAAGGGCACAAATGGCCTATAAATTTGCCATTTGCAAAATCTTTACACCCCTTACCCAGAGAAGCATGCATTCTAGTTGTGGCCTTAGACATAAGCAAAATCTGCTTATGCTTTTATTGCCTTTAAAATTACAGTTTTGACTATTGTTAAGCTGCTAAAAGATGTTATTTTATTTTTTCTCAGTCCAAAACATGACTTATACAGACATTGAAATTCTCTGTGGCAGTATTCCAAGTCAGCTAGGATTCTGAATTAAACCAAAAACATAAAAAAGAGACTTTGAATGTGGCCTGAAGTTTCATTAAAACATAAATTTGAACGACAAACTTATTTAAACTAGAAAATATTCATATTAACGAGGTAAAATGGAATAGAAATAAACAAAGTTTACAAACAAGTCTCCACCTTTCTAAACTCACAGAGGGAATGTGCGTAAATATGTGCTGCTGCTTGTCAGAATTATTCTAATTCTACTGGGTCTGGGATGGAAAAGTATTTATTTTGTCTTCTTCTTAATTTCTCTTTTGATTATGAATATGTTGTGTCTGTGCGTGTATGTGTAGCTATATATATCCCCAGTGGATTTATTTTTTAACTAATATAAGGAAAGGGAGCAAGGCTTGAAGTTCCTGCTGCAAAGCAGTTAAGTGGTTTTACAGAACTTTTTTGAACAAGCACAGTGTCGTAATGGAATTTGGCCTAGAAGTCAATGTGAAGATACTGTAAGCGCACATCGTTTTTTTCTTCCAAGGAATACTAAAGGAAATGTGTAGTGGAAAGTGTAGCTTATCTAGTTTCAGGTTCCCTCAGGTGCTGCGATGCTTTCTATTGTGTGTAAATGTTTGGTTTCACTGCTGAAAATCAGTAATGCCTCCTTTGTGACCTGAGCCACTCTATATAACTAAGCTACCAGATGGTGTAATTACAGGAAAGAATCAGAAACTATGCAACTTGGGAATCTCTGCATTTTCATATGTTATATACTGCTCTGAAGAGTGCTGTAGTTAAAACTTTTAAAATAATACTGAAAAATAATGAAATAACTATCAAGAGGCTTATTCTATTTGATCGTTATGCAAATCACAAACATCTCCAAATCTTTTTGCTTACCTGGTTGGTTTCTTTGTAGTAGATATATCATGGAAGAATGGTATATGACAGCTTGTTTCAGCTTCGTTGGGAGGTTAAAAGCTTTCCTGTCAAAGGTGGGCAAGCTGATAGATACACAACTAAATTTTGACAACTAAACTCTGGACTTGCATTTCACTCTGAAATCTGCTCTTTTTATTTCAGACTTGAAGAAGGACTTGTCCAATTGTTTTTTATTATATTATCTGGTCTAATAGATGTTACCTTCATCTACAAGCTTTGTCTTTCACATATCCTTTAGACCAGTATTGCTGCAGTGAAGCAGCTTTGGAGGAACAACTACACCTGTAATTTTAACAATTTGGGATATGATATCTCTTTTTTTATTCTGTTCCCATGATAATAACAGCCTCTGTAATTTTACTTGTGAGATTCTGAAATGAATTAAATGCCTGTGTAACTCTTCAAATGCAGATTCTGGCTTGCTCAACACTGCTTGATAAAAGTATATCTAATATATAAGTACTTTATAAGCTGATTTTAACAAGTACATAAGTACTTCTTTATATGAATATTTAAATGGAAAGCAAGGATTTCAGAATAAGATTTCTAACATTCTGTATTTTTAGTCACATGAATTCAGTGACAGTATTCATATGAATAAGGATTTTTACGTGAATAAGAGTTGTAAAATTAAGTTTAACTGTTCTCTTACTTGTGTCTTTTGTTAACTGACAATTTATCTTTAACAACAACATTCCCTTCCAAAAAATACTAGGAAGAACAAGCTATTTGTCTCCCCTTTTAAAGCTCCTCTTTGCCACACTATTAATCTCTCATACGCCACTTAGAGATCAGTCTGGATGGTCATAACCACCAAGAACGTAATTTTGGTCACTTATTTGTTGAATTTTCCCATAAGTACCTATGAGTCTCCCATGTTCATCCTCTTCTGTTTGGGAAAATTACACTTTAACAATCCACAGAGCATCCTCTTAAACGTTTTCTTGAAACCAACAGCATAATTAAGAAGCTCAGAAATAATGCATCTGGGCCCATATCCTATGTTATCAAATATTATATATTAACGAAATAACAAAATATAGTGTAAAAAGATGCAGAAACTAAGGAACAATGGCAAGATTTTTGTTCCATAGGCAGTGTCTTCGCTGTCTTAAAACAGCAAAGACGATCAGAATCTTTACTCTCCTATGGCCTACGCTTTGCAAATAAAACCTTCAAATGCAGCTGGAGGAAGTCCTCTGGAGCCCAAACATATTTGTCATGTTTGCATATTGCCACGCAGGTTTATGTAGTTTTCTGACAGTTTATCTATGAGAGAAGATAGAGCTGACTAGGCAATACATTTATGTCCATATCAAAGTCCAGTACTTCAGGATGATGTAAATACAGTAGCGCTATCTAGAAACCTAACAATCAGGTAGCTAGAATTATTTATGGTCATGTCTTCTGTTGTTATGAGTATGGATATATGTCTATTTTTGTCTTGTAAAATTTCTTACCAAGAAAGAAGTTTTAACTGGTGAACAATCTACTCTTCTGATCAAACAAAAGAATAGAAGAAATAACAGAAGAGTGTGTCAGCTCATTTAATTTGTTTCCTCTGTTGGGTCTTGCTGATGGAAATTTTTAAAGGAAGATTCCATGTTCTGAATTCATCCAGATAGGATTGGTCATAGGTGCTACTTAGGTCACATTAAGGATTTGGGGATGGGGACAGGTTTAAGTAAAAAAAAAAAGAAAAGAAAAGAAAAGAAAGGAATAAAAGTATAAAAGTAACTACCATCACAACAAAAGACTTAACCAACAACAAAGTCAAGGGTAGTATCTTCAAATAATCAACTCAGAAAAGTATTATTTTGCAATACACTGAGATAAATTTCTCCCTAGGATGGGTAAAACAGTCAGTTGCCTTGGCATGAATTACAGTGACTGTATTACTAATGGGCCTGAACACCCACTCCAGCTTCCTCATGTCCTGAGACATCAAACTGCAGTCAAAACACTTAAGTCAGAATATGGCCAACGTTTGGCTTAGATATCAAATATTCCTGTACGCAATATAGCAGGCAGTCTCTCTGGTGTGATTCTCCTCTTATTTCTCTCCCTGCCTGCACCAAAAAGAATAGCAGTGGCTTTTAAATTAATGGTGTTGTCTTTGTTGTATTCAAGAGATTATTAATTTTATGTACAATTCAGTGCAATTTAAATGCGTGTGTCCTATTTTAGTCTGCAAATATCTGCTGCTCAGGTATTCGCAGGCCTGCTGGGAGAGCACAGGCTACAGAGCCTTCTGCCCTACGCTGTGAGTTGGTTCTCCATGCAATCCCTCCGCAGCTCTGGCTCAGGCTGTACATTTGCTCGCTTCATGAGGCAGCATCAGTGTAATTGCCAAAGATTATGAGTAACTGAATCAACAATAGAGTAGTTGTTTCACTGTCATAGCACTAAGACTATTGCGAGCCCTCATATTCTTTTTCTTTCCACGTTAAAACTGTCCCAAGCTTAACATTATACAGTATGACCGCTTTTACGGACTGCTCAGCACATGCTGAGTTTAAAAGCAGTGAGGTCTTTTTAAGGGATTAAATAAAAACAATGTGTTTGGAGGATAGAAGATTAAACTAACATAAAAACAGAGCTCTCTGGTGTTAGATCAGACTGCTGGCAAAGACAGCTTCTGAAGGTGCTTCTTTCCTGAGATAAGTCATTTCAGATATGAATGCATTTAAAATGAAATGCAGTAAGGTTTCCTGGCAAACAAACAAACAAAAAAATCAAACTTAAATTTTAGATCCTCATGCACTGTATGCTTTTTTTTGAGAAATGAAACGTTCAGTGACGCATTTATACCTGCAGATGAAAATATATCCGATTTGTCATAAAATCATTAATGAATACCAAACACCATGTGTTCTGAATGGATAAAACTGATCTCCTGTCATGTGGATCCATAAGATGGATTTTCACTGGCTTTTAGAAATGCGCAGCTTCAAAAACATTTGGGCATGCTTTTTCCTTTTCTCCTTTCAGGTTCCATTTTTTTGCAGCTTTATGTTTGTTAATAGTGAGCTGCACAGACCCAGAAACCGATTAAACATTGAGCATCAGAGTTCTTTTTTCAGGATTTCTTAGCCAAGAATCAACAATAAAGAAAATCATTTGCATTGGTCTGGTAGTCTATGAAACATCAGTTTGTCGCTTTGAATTTTGAAACAAAAAGGTGGGATTTTAGTTCACCTGCAAGGTCCTTTCCTTTGAGGTTTTTTACGTAAATTGACTTTGCATAATGAAATTTTCATTGCTTCTGGAAATAAGCAGAATAATAAATTTCAAAAAGCATTTACTACGTGATAATTGCTCCATTTCTAGTCACAGGCTAAACCTAGGAAATAGTATTACTAGTTCAGTAAATATCAGATAAACAGCTATAACATTTTAAGGGGGTATAGCTTAAGGACATAAATAAGAGATAAAGAGATAAATAATTCACAGATCTTTTCATTTTAGGGATATCATTGCACCCCAGATCACTAAATTCTAAGGAAAAAAAAGTAAAGGAGGATGATTTGTCTTTTAGTTTTCACCTTAATTATATTTTATACTATGTATTTAATATTTACAGATATGTACAGCATATACAAATGGACTACATTTCTGAGTAGTCCTGTCAACTCAGTGCTAATTTTCACTTTCTTACCTATATATGAAAGTGTTTGACACAACGTAGCACAGGAAAAAATAGACAGAACTGTCTTACTAGAATAAATCTGCCCCACATAATTGTATTCATCCTCTTCCTCTCCATAGAATCTGAAATGATCACTCAGAAAGAGTAACTAGATGATTAGACTAAGCATAACAACATTACATAGGAGGATTTTTTTCCCTCCGAATATTAAATTTCCTTCTTAAGAGGTAGCATGATCGATTGTTCTTTGCTTATTGAAACAGACTCATGTCCAGTAGAAAGGATCACTACCTAAGTGGAATCACACTTTAGCATAGTATGAGCTGAGCTGCAAAGCAGCCTGCACCTCTGGGCTTCTCCTCTCCAGGGGTGATGCCCAGCTTGTGGAGCCACGTCCCACTGGCAGCAAACTGCTCTGGGTGTTGTTCTATACCTCCTAGAGAGGAGAAGAGAGTGGCAGATAATGCTGCCTGAAGCAAGATCATGTTTTATTTTTTCTTATTGTACAAATACCATAGCATTTCACATTGAGCAAGATTAAGGGAATGTATGAAGCACACCTGGAGTTTTTGTGTGGCACTATTCTGGCACCATTGCTCTGGATCCCCAGTGAATAGATGTAACAGCTCTGAGCACTTCAAAACTGCAAAGTACTGATGTTAATGAAACTCTGTGCTATACAAAGCTCTGCCTCCTATTACACTTCTACATATTAAAAAGAAACACACACACACACACTCCCAGTGCCAGCCTCCAGCATGAAGTCTGAATGATTAATGAGAAGCAGTAGATTCAGTTTCTCTTTAAGTGCAAAATTTATTGTGGCTGTAACTGTTGTTCATAGGGCTAACGCATGCACAGGGTTCTGTTTGTTACTATCTAGGTCACAGAACTGATTTTCCCTGGCAACTTGAATTGCATTGGATAGGTGAATTTTTTATGCAGAATAGTGATTCTGGATATACTCTTGACTACAGAAGTATAGCATAGTTGGCATTATTGCTCAGTCGCTTTTTTAGGCTTATTTACTACAGCACAATAGTTATTCTTTGGCATATTTCAGATGAGAAACCAAACATCAAACTTATGGTAAAAACCTTCACAAACCAGGCAGTTGCTGCAATCCTATACTGAAAAGTCAAAGAATTGCCCAAACAATTAATTTGGATTCTTTTTTTTTAAATGCACTTTACTCTAAATGCCTGTTTCTTAAAGCTAGAACTGGTGCGCAAGCAAAGGTTTGTTACATATTCGGTACCTTGCGAATCCCTCTTGAATACAAAATTCTCTTAAAGACATGATGGATAGGACTCAAGTATATGTTTATAAGTGTCTTGCCTCATTTGAGATGCCTTATGGTGTCCAAGAGATCAGCGCAGGTCTGGAAAATATAACACAAAACAAAAAGAGGTGTTCCCTGTTGAGGAAGCAGCTGGAGACGAGGCAGTGTGTCACTTGTTACATCTTCCTTAGATACATCTTGTTTGTCTTTTTTTTCTTTAATGTCTCTTCAAGTAGAGTTCAGTAGTATTTCAGTGGCTAGCCACTACAGGATCGACAAGGACTCCTACAGGCAAGGAAAAATATATATTGAATTGCACTTGAAAGGCATAAAATGGGAATCCTCAGCAGGAAAGAGTACCTTACAGAAAGGAGGTCAGAGACAAAAGTCCAGCTTGCTCCTTGGTAGCAGAAGGGCAGATTTAAGACAAGAACTATTTAGCTCAAGTGATGCTAATCAGGAGCTGCTTTCTCCAGTTAATACTTTATTTTCCTTCTAAGTATTGCCACTGTCATGATACAAATACTTTAACCCTAACATCCATAACTTCTATTTTAACTGTTTACTGAGAGTCAGACTCATTTCTGCACTGATTGATAAATTCCTTGTTTTCTTTTCCTCGTCTAAAAAGATGGAAACAAATTTGGTGCATATTTCCCAACAAGAATGTCTTACTGAGGTCTCAGGATGTTTTGTTCATCCTGCCTTCTTTACCACACTGTGGATGTCCTTTAGTATCTTGTCTACGTGGTTTTTACCTATATATAGCCTTTATCTTTATTCCTCTGTCCTAACGAAATCTTACATATCAAGCTAGTAACCTGATGTTCAGACACATTTTTCCTCTTTTTTAAGAGATGTTTTTCACAGAAAGCTAGGAGGAACCCAGTGCCTTCTGATGACAAATTATGCATGGATACAACCTTGTGTCCAGAGTGCACCTCTTCATGCTGGAGTCTTGCCTGTTGGACAGCGTGGCTGAAAAGAACATCATCTCATCTGCACGTGTTTCATCCTTTACCTGAAGAGTAAAATAGCTACATATGATCTAATAAGACTTACTCGTCAGTCCATGTGGATAAGCAATACTGGTAGCAGCCAGAAACATCAGATTTCTGAGCATTTATTTACAAACAAAACCACTCTTTCATCAAGGCCATGAGGCAGGCTTCTCAAGATAACTGCCTGTTCAGATCACACTTGTTTCCCAAGCCAGATGTTATACATGTATCCAGCAAATTCTTTTTCTTGCCTCTCCTCCTTCCAAGAATCGTAACACCTTTGTTGAAACGTGCACATCAACACCTACTTCATCTGGGTGTTCAGGCTCAGACCTGGAAGTCCCATCCCTGTCTGTGCTTCCACACTCCTCAACTCCATCTCTAGTAATAGCAGCACATCCATATCTCTCCTGTCTCCTTATATATTGCTTGTTTTATCTACTAGCTCCTTAATTGCTGAACTGGGCACTACTATTTCATCAAGGATTGTAATGTAAATACTTCAGAGAGATAAAGTGAGTGTAATAGCAATGAATGGCTTGCTGCAACTTCCACGAGATTCCTTCTTTCCTACAGCAGCTTTTTCTCACAACAGTATTTCTTTCCCTCCCCCAGTGATGTCTATATTCCTTAATTAAAGTTTAAATACTTCAACATTATGTAAATTATTTTCAAACAAACAAAACATTCCTTTTCTCCCAGTAGGCTTTGGTTCAGAGAGTGGCATGGCCCATAGTTTCTGGTAATACTTCTGTAGTTCGTTGTCCATGTTACTGATGGAAGGAGGCAGCTATCATTCTGCCAATAGTACAGCTAAGATCATCTGGGTCACAGTAGATTTGCTTCCAGAAAAAGTGAGAATAGAATGAAATATCTCACATGGATGAGCCAAAACTCACTCACTTGGCAAGACCTCATTCTGTTTGCTTGCCCTTCATAATATTTAGCTTACTTTTTACAGCTGAATGTTATTTAATACTTGGTGGTTTAATGAATATTGCCAATCAATTATTCGATCTACTAACTGCATTAGAATAGTTCATGCGAACCAACTAAAAATAATTTGTGCTAGACACTCCACAAATGTAGATGGAAAACAATGTTTTCTATGAAAAGTGTGACAGATAAAACTGACAACAAAAGGACCGAACTGCATTTACACAATCAAAATATCTATAGCTGCATATGCACATTTAACTTCAATGGTATATTATTTGTTAGCCTGTTTGAGGCATCTTAATGCTATCTAAAATAGAGAACATACTGAACCTGCTTAGAAGATTTGCCAGCTACTTCACGGAAAATGCCTGAATTAGTGTTTTGTGAATGACATCTGGTTGCTGTAGAAGAGTACAAAACCATCAACAGTAGAGCTGGTGCATTACAATTGTGTTCATACTTCATCTCTTTTCTCCCCAGGCTGAAGGAGATATAGCATGATAAACTTCTGTTACGCTTTGCGTATTTATTCATGACTGAGAGACTTAGGAAAATTCTCATTCAGAAATATTAGGGGTTATTATCTTATTAACAAATTATTGTTGTTTTCTACAAGCAAGATATTTGACAGGATGACTGCTTCTGCTGCATGAAAACCTTAAGCTCATATATATTTGCATTAAGATGACTGGGATGCCCTGCCTGTTTCTTACAGCTTGCAGTTCAGGCAAGCTTTACATTGCAGTACTTTAATCTCTCTTTTACAGGGTCATGTCTGTAATTGTGTCTCATTAAATGGAAATAAAACATTGAATTGAGACAATGCACATGAGTGCTTCACGAGCCTTTATTTGGGCTGATCTTTTGTAAGCCAACCTGTCTGAACTCTGTAAGTGTTCTCCATGAAACACAGCAAACAGCAATGTTATGTTCCTTGTCTGATCAAGGGAGATTTTCATGAGCACAGGTCTAGCGTATCTTATGCATCCACTGAAAACTAGCACTGAATCATACTTTGTTTTGTTCAATAATTATATTAAAATTCTTCAAAGGAATTGAACATTCAGATATAGGGTCTTCCAAAAATCAACAGTAATTTTAAACCTATTGCTTTTCTTGCATATTCTAAATAGTAAATTGCTTCTGAAAAAGTGCTTTTGCTTCTTATTGCCTAATGAACTAGTCATGTCAAGTAGGAAAGATGTCACATGTTATAGGAAAGATGTTAAAGTATGTCATATTTTAAATGCAATGGTTATTAACTATTTTCAGTCTCTTTCCTAAATTGATTTGAATGCTTTCTCTATCTGTGATACGAGATCTTAAATACTGAACATATTGGGTGCCAGTGAAACTTTAAGAAGACAGACAAGTTCTTCTGATTTACAGTTTGTATTATTAGGCTGTCATAAAGTGGGAAAAGCCTCTCCAATCACAAAACTATCTTGAAGTGGGAACACGGTAGTGACGTTGATGAGGACCTGCAATAGTGAGGTATGGAAGAAGGCACTGGGGGAAAAAAACAAAAAACAAAAAACATGACAAGAAGCATGAATGTAACAAAACCAAAAACAGGAAGCTGGCTGGCATACTGAAGAAGGGGTTCATGTTTCATCTAGTCACCACTCTCAGCAGTAAGGCTGTCTTGGCAGCTGAATGGTAGAGATGGCTCTCTGTGTCAAGCTCAAGGATTCAAAGTAGGAATCAAGCAAGTGTCTCAATCAGGCAAATTCTGGTTTTAAGGAGGAATATTGACTGCAAAGTCTTTCCTGTAGTCTGGTGGATCTAGATCATAAGGCAGAGTACAGTTCTCAGTTTGGAGGAAGTAAATGTTACCCAATTCTTTCTCAAATCTAGAGCTGATTTTATTTTGTTCTTTATAGTAAAAAGAATGATAATACTAACACTTAAAAGTGAAATTTTATTTTCAGATAACCGTGAGTCAGTTGTGGCTGCCTGGAAGTCCTGATGTGATACATTATGGAGCCTCACAAAATTCTCCTGCTACAGCAGCAAGAACTTTACTTCTGTGTAAGTTATCCCAGGAAAATGGCACCAGTATCTGACAAAAAGGTAACCATTTCGGTGGGGGAAGGTTTGATCAGTGGGTTGACATTATGTAGCTGGAAGTATCCATTGATCAGATAAACTGATAACAAAGGGTTAACCACAGATTTAGGAATGTAGAAAAAAGAAACGACTCTCAAGTGATGAAATTTCATAAGCAGACAAAATTTAGTTGGGCCTGTATGCATAGAAAAAAATAGAAGAGAAACAAAAATGTTTTGATATAATTTACTGTTTAAGAAGGTCATTATAATGATGCTACAGCTGGCTTTAATAAAATTCATGCTGATTTGTATAGCTGTACAAAACTGTAGTCCTTATGACAAAGATCAGGCCCAGGGGACAAGTTGAAATGAGATACCACGGCAAAATCCGGTTGTGAAAACTAAAATATAACATGAGATTAAATAAAATAACAATCAAAATAGTAAAAATGACCTCACAGGAGACCAGAGGAGCACACTGATCATAAATCTAAGAGTTACTGTGAATACGAATTTGAACAACGGTCCTTCTGAATCAGACCAAATATCTGCATAGCCTTATCTGCAGTACCTATCTGCAATAGTGGCCAGAAAAGATTGTAGAAGTTGTATATAAAGTGATAATTTTCTTGATAAAAGTCCTTCCAGCAACAAAACAGCTGACCAAGAGCTGTTTTCAGATCAGTTTCTATAAAAGCTACTGATAGAATTATTCTCAATTAATTTACCAAATGTTTTTAAGTATCCATTTGTACTTTTGGCCTCCATAGTGTGTAGTGGGAATAAATTCCACAGGAGGTGTCAGAGACTAGGCCATTGACAATAAAGTTAGTTAATAGGAGGTTAAAAAGTGACGACTGGTTTGTTGAGCTGCTATGTGTTGCCTCTGTCAACTCCCAAGTAATCTCTTGGCTTTTA
>VXAL01009680.1:8090-75502 GCA_013399475.1 Chauna torquata | reverse complement strand
TGACTACCTACTTCACTGCTGCAAGTCTGAGTTGAAATAAAGTACCTATCTAATAATGAAATAAAAGAAATAAAAAATAAAATGAAATACCTACATGTGAATTACTCCAAACCGTAGTCATTAAAAATAATTTCAGAATTTCACTTAGATAAAGCCCACTAGTNACTAGTGGTTAGAGCTTCCTACTGCATTGCTATATTCTGTTTGAGTATATTCAACATATAAGTTCATACATACATATAGACATATTCAGTATATTCAATATATAGAGAAACATATAGCATTCAAAGAACATAAGGACAGTATTAATTTCTTGTCTCAAAGATCTTAGCCTTTGTCACCAAACGACATTTGGAAATGAGCAAAAGAAAGGATTTAAATGTAATTTCTTAAGACCCATCTTGAGTTTTCATTGATATGTGAGATGCTGCAAGGGCACAAACGACCTGCTAGCTAGCTGTTGCACTGACAGCTTTTAAGCAGCCCACTTGAACCTGCATTGGCCCCAAGAGTGTCTTCTTAAGCCCTGAATAACTAGGCTCTACCTTTATTGCTATACGAAGGGTCACCTTAGATCAAGTCTGAGGGACCTGAGGCAGCTGTCAACCTCCACTGGCCCAAAGAGTGTCTTCTTAAGCCCTGAATAACTGACGCTTAAGTCAGACAAATGTAGATTCTTTGTGGCATGAAAAGTTAGTCCTGTGCCTCAATACTTTGAAATACCTTGCTGAATGATGTCTTGGCAATTTATGTAATGGTGTTATTCTGAGTTCCTCCAATGTGTTTTTCTTCTGCTGCTGATCAAAAGTAAATCTAATGCAATGGTGGGTAAAGAGAAAGGAGTCCTAGGAACTAGCAATCTCCAGCAACACAGAAAATTAAAGCATGTCTACCTTATAGAACCCTATTGCAATAACCTTTGGGAGAGAGAATAACTTTCTCAAGTTTAGGACAAGCTAACACAGCATGCTGCTAAACTATCTGCAATATATAGTCTTCTTTTCATACTAATCTAGTAAAACACCCTTGATTTTAGATAGATAAAAGACATCGCAAGGCCTATATTTTATTTTCATCTTCTCTGTATATTATCCAAGTCTTTATAAGACACCTTTGTCTTACCCTCTCCTTACGATATAGCTTCCCTCCTGAATGAGCACATTAATGCATTAAGAAGATACTTAAATAGCCTTTTCTTACAAAAATTATGACCATCTCTTGAGATCAAAAAGGAAGATTGCTGTTCATCTGCTGTTTAGACATTCTTAAGTGGGCATGCTTTTTACTGTCTCGGAGATTCATCTTGAGGTCAATACTGTGTCTAACTAATAATGTTCAGCTGAAGTTTAACTGGCCAAAAAAAGATGGAAGCTTACCCATTAAGGTTCAAGATGGAACATCAATTTCCTACATACACTAATCATCTGATGTGTTTCTGTTGCCTTGAGATATAATCATTTATATCAGGAGAGAGGATTGCCCTTGCTTTTATGATCCAAACATTTTCCATCCAGAAAATAATATCCTAGGTATGTAGTACAAACAGAGAAAGGGGAAATCTCTTCAGACAAAAGATAAAAAAAAGAAAAAAAAACACTTCCTAAGTTCTAACATTTCACAAACTATGTTTCCCTGTAATAAATTTCCCCAGTTATTCCTGTCTGCCTGTTGTATGCTAGTTAAATGGGCTGCTGATACACTTTATTGCTTTTACAGTTGATTTCTCTGACCTTTGAAGAGTAGCAATAACATATAACTGAACACAGCTACTTCTGCTTAGGGGAATCCTGGGTTAGCCCCATATAGTCTCCATTACTGTGAAATTTAATTTATATTTTTAAAATCTCCCTTTTTTCTGTGGGTTAGCAGATTGTCCTTTGGTGCTTAATATGCGAGCAACTTCTCTTTGTGGTTTGTGAGCTCTTCTGTCAGCTCACTGTCAGTCTGAAGAAGCATCTCCCAACTTGTTCCTTCAAAAGTGGGAAAGCAAAAAGAGGCCTGACTGAAGTAGTGCGGCATCCAGTGAACAACTGGTAGAAGACTTATACATGCAGCAGCTTTGGAGAACTGTTTCTTTGGTCTGTGTGTGTATACATATACGTACATATATTACTAAATGTGTTTACACATATGAATGTGTGTGTGTGTATACATATCTATACACACACACACATTCATAACACCCATTTTTCTAATGAAGTTATGTTATTTTCCTCAAGAAGTTCTGAAAGCAAATTGTTTGTATTTCAAAAGCTAAGGGAATTCAGACTGCAAACTGATTTCTGTTTTACTTTACTTCTTTGTGGGAAAAAGGAAAGGATTGGTGCTACCTAAAGCCCTTGAGGTCAAACTTAATCCATTAAAGCATTCCCATAGGACATGGATTCTATCCTAAATAAATTGTGATTAAGTAAAAACATGATCTGTGCATAACTGGGTATTAATCTTTGCTCATTACTTATGTGTAACCACACTGTGGCTGCTTCAGATATTNCCTTTGAAACAATTATATGATCAAGAATTCCAAGCAAGCAAAAGCAAATTCTAAATGTCTCGTTTTAGTATTCAAAAGCAGTTTCTTAATAACACTGATGTTAAATAGATGGTATTGTTTAAACAGAGCTTGCAGAATTTTTAGACAAAGATTTACATTAAATCAGAAATCAAGTAATGCCCTCAAAAGAGGATTTTTCATTGTCATGAATCAGGAATGGGACAGGATTTCCTAGCAGTAACTGGTGATGCAAAATGGATTTTCTTGTCATGCTGCTAAATTGTGCCTGTTGCTGTCAATAGGATTAAATGGATGTTAAAAGCCTGAGGTGTTACATCTGGATTATAAGATTTTTTATTATTATTATTTTTAAGTAATTCCCACTTCATATAATGCAAAGGAGTTAAAATGGGAGTTAATACAGTTCACTGTTTTAAACTAGTCAAACAGCACCCACTGAACAATGAAATGGAGCAGAAACATCTGTTTTGCTGAGAAAGGAACAGAGAAGTATACTTTTTGTTTTCCACATTGATAAAAAATTTCTTATGAACGAAAAAAGAGGCAGTGTACCTGAAGCCTCTACCTTTATTGCTATACAAAGTGTCACCTTAGATCAAGTCTGAGGGACCTGAGGCAGCTGTCAAAACACCACAGTTTCTCCTGTGCCTGTCTTAATATGCTGAGTAGCAGCATGGCCCTAGACTTGGATAGACAAGAGTAAAAGAAAAAAATAACTTCTAGTAGTAAATGGGAAAATATTTTTGATAATGTCTCAGCAGGCATGGATTTAAAAACTAAAATGCATAAACACATCAGAAGATGAGACACTCTTTGAAACTATAACCTACATTGCTGAGCTACGGTGTGCTGGATTGTTTTACACTCGGGTGCATTTTCAAAGGTTGTAAAACGTGCAAGTGTAGAGATATGAAGAATACTTCCTGGCATCTTACAGTTTTTGTGAGACTGTTAATTCTGTTCATGCTTTTAGACAAATAGAGCAACAATTAGAAGAGGCAGGTAGTTCTGCAAAGTTAAGCGCTTAAGCACTTCCCTGGTACCTGCTGGAAACCAAGCTGGCAACAGACAAATATGCTTTACTATCTCCAGCTGGTAAAGACCTGGGAATTGAAGGGGAATTGTGCAGAAGGGATGTGACACTAATATCAGAATCTTGTGGTTTATTTCATTTGTGATTATAGAACAACAGAGCTGTATAAAAGTAGGTGATGATTCTTTATTTTGTAGCTCAGAATTACAGACATAAACCAGAAAAGAAAAAAAAATCTCTGTGCCAAGCTGCTTATAGCACGAGTGGGAGAACCAAGTGCAACAATCCTTAATCCTGTGTAGCAAGAGCTCCTCTGGGTGATTACACGCAATGTAGAGTTTAACTGCAATTGTCCTGAATTTGCCTAGTTTCTTCAAACGATCCCTTGTTTTCTTACTACAGGATGAAAGATTGCCTGGATTTCATCATACTTGTGAAATCCACTGCTGCCTCGGTTAAGTTTCTGTTCCGATATGGCGTGTGTGATTTGTATCAGCAAAGCATATGCGATAGCTGTAATGTCCTTCACAGAATGCATAGTTGTCTACAGTCTCCTTTCCTGTGTTAGAAACTCTTCTGCTATAAAACTTCTGGCACTTGCTTATTTCTCCCTTTGTAGATAGACGTTTTTGATCCCTTTCCCTTCTTCTGCTTAGGGAGGGGAATAAGAGAAAGACAGGGATGGGATCAGTAGGAGAAACAGTAATGCTCATGTCGCACTCATGCTTTGTTGAGCAGCAGTTAGAATGCAACCATCACAAATTAAGACCGATGTTACAGTAACATTGTATATTATCATGGGCTGATAATCTGCAAAGACACTTACTACCTAGAGTTCTTACTCTGTCATAAAAAACTTAGATTATCATAACAAAAACCTTATCACTATAGCAAAAGTCATTTAAGTACAAACAATTAACAATCAGCTGTTGGCACTAATAGTAGAGGATTACTTGGTCCAGGTACTCTTATTGACTAAAGACAGGCTTGTTAATGTTTCATTTCAATTGTACCATTTGACAAGCCTGTCATAATTCTCATACCACATGCTCACCTGCCAGTCATGACAAGTCTGTGACACTAATTCCTAAATACCAGAACAAAATTAGCATTTGACCTTTAGAAACTTGGCTCAGAGTCAAAGTCCATGTTCTAAAGCTCATGTAGCTCATCTTTTCTTGGCTGAAAACATCAAGAAGTTCTATAGCAAGCCACTACAGGTTGTAAGCACAATGAAAGAGCATGAAAGTATTCAGTTCACAGAGTGCAATTTACTTCTATTAAAATATTAACCATACTGCATGCATAGCACACTGTACCAAGGAAAAAAAGTGCTTAATAACATCAGAATGGCATCTGAAATAATTAAACTTAATTTTTCATAACTCTGAGGAAGAGTAGAATTGAAAGGGAAATTTATCTTTCTAATTTTTAGAAAAACTAAATAGCCTGTTGTTTCACTTCAATTCTCCTGAAACAATGCTTCAAATTTTGATGCCAGTTTTTGCAATGTTTTCACATGAGAAAAAATTGGTACAACTTAGAGAGTCTTCAAAAAAAGTAATAGCATATGTAATTGTCCCATCACAAATTTCTTTCTTTTTTTTTTTTTCCTCCTTATCCCATGTAATTGGAGGCTCACACTATGTTTAAATCAAGATTCTGCTTTCCCTAGACTCCCTCTACAGCCAGTGGAGAATAAAAGGATCTCTAGAGAGCACTGCAACACAAATTCTGAATCATCTTTTGTAGCTGTCCCTTCTCATTCACCTCTGTCAAAATGCTGAAAATATTAGGTGCCTTTCTTGAAATGAAACTGAGCAATTAAGTACCCATTGTCCACAACAGTTAAATATCCTAAGCAAATCATGCACACGTGAATGGTCCATAATATCATCAAGACCCCAGTGAGGGAGTTCTCCTACTGAGCACTCACCTAATAGTGCACTAATTTACAGAGCAAGTGGATGATATTCAAGTTTCCTATTTTGGTATGAACTTTTATAAAAAACCTTGGAATTATAAATGTTTAGAAAATAAAGGACAGCTTTACTGAAAACAGTAAATACCAGAGCTAATATTTTAGAAGCACACAGATGACTTCAGCAATCTGATTGTAAGAATTAAAATGTTTTATATTTTATACCAATATTTTTGCAAGAAGCTGTGCTTTAGGAAGTTTATTTTTAATAGCTTCTTTCTTATTGGCATCAAGTGGTATGATGCGCAAGTGTATTCTTATAATAGCATCCTGATTTTATTTATTTTATTAAAGGATGGTCCAAAGCATTTTAAGGACTTCATAAAAATCAAGACCAAATATGCAATACTTATGAATTTGGAATATATTCTTTTTTAGAGGCAATGAAATTTTCTTTGTTGTAAAGTGGTTACAGGTAGCATGACTCTTTAATTTTTATTGCTTGCCCATACACATTAGCCTTTAAAACAAAATTAATTTTCCATCTATTTGGACACGCTTAAGGTTTCCTTTCCAAAAGTATCATTTCTTTCACATTCAGTGCAAAAGCATAAGACCTTGTTACAGCTTATCAAGAGTTATCCCCAACACATTCTGAATGCTTAATCAAAGGTATCAGTAGATACCACTTGTGCTTCATTTTGAAAAAAAAAAACCAGCCATCTTACAAATATAACATTTTAAATACTTTGTGCTACAACACTCAGCAGCATACTACTTTAGCAAGCAAAATGAGACATGACACAAGCAAAGTAACTCTATTAAATGACAAAATATTTTCCCTGTTCTTGTACCCTGAAATTATTTTGAAAGACAGAAAGAATTGTATTTGCATTTTGTCTCCATAATACAGGTTGGTTTATTGCAGCTGTCTAGGTAACAAATGTACATTCTGCAAAAGAGAAAAATAATTTTTTACATAGTAGTTTATTCTGAATAACCAGGAGTCAAATGTTATGGTAGGAAGCATTTAGAAAAACAGTGGAATAGTAAAAAAAAAAAAAAAAACAAAAAAAAAAAACAGCATCATCTTGAAGCAAGAAAATGTAACCCTAGCTAAATTATGTTGCCTGGCACAGTGGGGTAGTTGTTAAAAGGCAAGCTTTTTTCTTTTCTTCTTTTTTTTATTAATGATTAAAGGAATTCCAACATTATGCAAATATGATCAGATTAGGTTTACCATTTTATGCAACAAGCTGTGCTTTAGCAATTGTGTTTTTATTTTGATAGCTGCTTTTTCAGTGGCAGGGAAATTATGATGCACAGCTATTGACATAATAACATGCTCATATTACTAACTGTATTAAAAATAGCTCCAAAATAGGAGAGTTCATAAATACATAATTCAAATTAAGTCAGCCGAACTTCCTTTTCCAGTGGCAATTTAAATTAATGATTCTTTTGTTCTGTTCAGAATAAGATTGTTTTTTCACTTGCTAAATTGTTGTTAAATTGGTGAAATATACCCAATAAATCGAAGTCCCAAAGGACTAGTGTTGTTGTGTCAGGACTCAGGGCAAGAAGGGATGAGTGATAACTGTATACAACTGAATACAGCTTTCACAGAAATACTGACATAATCTCTCTCCCTCTAAATTTACATAGACACTATAATAGCATTCATTTCTGTTTCTCAGGCCTTCATGAGACCTGCTGTTTTGATTGATCACTCCTTTTAAAATTTCTCCATTGGCTTTTCCTTTTTTACTGCCTCAGAAACAATGATCTTTTCCTCACCTTCCAGTTCCTTCCCATTCCAGCTCCCCCCACCCTTTTCTTTAAACTGTGAAATCTCGTCTAGCCTCTTTTCCAGACAGGGATGTTATCAGTTATCTGCTTCCTCTACAGCCACCTTGAAGCAAGATTTTGCATGCTCTATACAAATACCTTTTTTTTCCCACCCCTTTAAACTGTCTTCTTTCTAAGATAGCACCTAGACTTCACTATGCCAAAAATCCTCCATGAAGAACCTACGTAAATATTTCCAAACTTCTGCTACAAAAAATAGGACACATCTTTCAAGACGTACTGAGAGAACATTTCATTTGAAATAACAGTGGAATAAGGTCTTTCAACTTTGGTTACTCCGTACCTCTGCTGCAGTATCATTCACACCATGGAAACCCCCGTTGGGCTGTGCTGTTGTTCCTAGTTGGCGAACAGGGAGGCTCTGGGCCATTACAAGGTGGCCAGGCTGACAGCAGGTGCAAAGACTCAAATCCCAAACGAAGCAGTCAGCTTTCAAGGGTGAACGTTATGTTAACGTCTGCTCAGCTTGTAGGCAAAAAGAAGCCACATTTAAGTGAACTAATTTGGATCTCGCAGGCAGACTATCATCTAATGTCCATACATTAATTAACATGTAAATCGAAGTTAAAAATAACAAGTGGAAGAAGCAGCTCCTTGCCACGAGCTGATGATGCCCTTGAGTAATTCTCTTAAGCTTTTCCATCACCTGGGAAAATCCCATTAAGTAAGGCATTCAGGATGCAAAATATCTAAAAAGCAGTCAACTGCAAGTTATAGCAGCAGCCGTAAGAACACAAATATTAAAAGGTACCCAGAAATCAAATCTGTAGAACAGACACTGTAGTCAAATCACAGCGCGTGCGTGTGCACACACATGCACACACACAGTAGCTGCAGTTTCACAGTTCTCTAGAGCACTCATTAAAGGGTAACCTTTGCCAGAAGACCTGATACTGCAGGTACCATTCCAGATGTGGATTCCAGTAGTAAGGCAAATGATAATCCTAAACAGCAGAGAGAAAGCGAGGGGGGAGCAGAATAAGCTGAATAAAAATGTGCTTCTATCATTCATATAATTCTATGTATTTTAGCTGTTTTAAAGTATAAGGTAACTTGATTTACATTCTTTGTGATAAGAAACTTGAGAGAACCCTATAAGAGTTTAGCTGAAGAGAACTATCTGAATTCATTCTGGCGGGAAAAAACAAAAAAGAAAGAAAAAAAAAAACACACGCAACTGAACTTTTCCTACCCACTGTTTTGTAGAATTTCACACACACGGCAAATTTACTTTGAAAATACACCAAACCTTTGTGGTATTTTTTCCAGTGAAAATATTTGTGCATGCGAGGTAGTACAAGTGAAAATTCTTCAAGGGAAAAAAAAAAAAAAGCATACAAGTTTTGAAAGAATCTGCAAAATGTCCACATCTTTAATAATTTTTCCTTAAATTTCACTCACCTCTGGCATCTCAGCCAAAATAACATTCATCAGGATTGCTGTTGTGGAGACATCTGTGTCAAATCTCAAATATTGGTCTGTTAATTGTATATAAACTTTTTTCCTGCCTTAAACAACCTAGGGGCTTGTTAAATAGAGATTAAAAAAGGAAGAATAATCTTGTGCTTAAGAATTTGGCCTTTCCTCTAAAATCCCAAAGTTCTTTTCCTGGAACTGCCACAGGCTTCATTGTTCTCCTGGAAAAGTCAGTCTTCATCACCCATGAAAATAATATTTTGTTCCTTCTATCAGGCTCAGAGATAACATCCATCTAGAATTTAAACTTGTTGAGGTACAGACTGTCAATCATTACACAGTGCTTAGAAGCATGGGAACTTCATTTTACTTGGGATGCCTAGGTGCTATTATATAGCAAATAATAATCACCATAAAAATAACTGACAGAAAGAATTAGTGAATGATACAATGTTCATAGCCTGCGAAGTAGGCAGTCAGGTTCACTTGGCTGTCAAGTACCTGCAGTGACAACAGTTTGAAGACTTCCAATAGAAGAGGTTTTCTCATTCTTCCTCTACCTACGATTCTGTGCCTTGCAGATTAAACTTTCTCATGTGCATTTTTAAATTTATACCCAGTTTAAGTATTAAAAGAAAGTAAATGGCCATAGGTAGATAGTACTTTGATACAAAATGAGTGAAATTTCATCATGAGACATCACTGTATTATTTAGCAGGCCAGCTACTCAACTGATATTAATTGGGGAGTTGCAATGATTTGTACAGAGTACTGCCATATATATATGATGAGAATTTGCCTCAATTTCTGCTCACAAAACCAGATTAATCTTAAGACTAAAAAACTTATTTTTTAAAACCCTTTTCACATTTACTGACAACCTTCATTATTAGTTGCTACCTTGTTTGGGGTCTGTTGATCTGTGAGTCTCATTTGAATAAGTTCATTATTATAGTGCCAGGAGAAACAAAATGAAACTTAATTAGAGGTCACATCACCTCCATCTCAAGTTAATTAAAAGCCTAATCAAACCTTTTGGGAAACAGTAGCCTGTCAGTGAAAAAATGATAAGGGGAATAAAGCTCACTATACCCACAGTAAGGACAGTAATCTGCCTGGTTGCCTTTTATTTTATTGCCCCTCATTTTGCACAAGAAGAAATGTATAGGATCACGTACATACTCTCATGTAATGCTCATACTAAATAGAACTGTTCGTCAATTTTCCTTCAGTCTAGTAAGCAATGGATATTGCAGAAAGAAGGGCATGGATCACAACGTGGGTCTTTATGCTTCCCAGCACATAGGTGCAAACTGAAAATAATTAGCTATTACAAGGTCAGCTTTCCAACTTAACTGCAGTTGGGAGAAGTATGAAAAACAGCTGGAGGTATAACGTAACTAAATCCCAGTTTAATAATGATCAGCTGGGTAAGACTGGTGGCAGAATGTGTAATGTGACTGAGTCTGGAAACCCATGTTCTTACATTGCACTGACCTGCTGTGTGGCCTAGGAAAGCCACTGCTTCACCTGGGTGTTTGCTTTGTCTATTTAAATAGTCCATTCTTTGACCTACGGCATCTCTCTTCCTCAAGTAAGTGCGTAGTCCTTGGAGAGCTGAAGCCTTGATCTTAGTTTTGTTCCTTTAGTGCTATAATCATCCTCAAGCTTCAGATTAGTATCATCCATAGGTATAAATAAGACAAAGATCTGTGCAACTGAATGACCATTCCTGTAAGGATAAAGTGCTCATATACAATAACATTTGCACTGCAGGCAAAACATAATTACCCTCTGGTCATAAAACATGCTATTTGAGACAATCTTTAGTTCTCAGTAAGATATTCTCTTGGATTACTGCTATATTATTAATTAATAGATTTCTACTCATGTTGCTTCTGAACATATTCTGCAACTTTATTCGTGGTAAGCGATGCTTAAAGTTAATCTCTCTCCATCATCTTCTCTATCTTTCGAAAAGATGGCAATCCCTGCAGATTTAGGGTAGCCTGTTTTCATTTTTACTGGTAAGGATTTTATGGAACAAAGGGATTCCTTTTGTTACCTTAAAGCCATCAACTCAATAAAGCCCTAATCTTAAAAGATGACCACTATGTCTTTGTGAAACCCCACTCACTGCAGTGATTTAATGTACTCAGATCATCTACTGAGGGTCAGGTCACATTCCTAATCATGTGCATGAGGAATATTCATGTTTGCCTGTGTTTCTGGAAGGAGGCACTGTGTGAGAAGGACTCACATTGTGAGTTAGCCTGCCATAATTTTCCCCAAAACAATGTCTTTACAAATAGTTATTGTAAATATACAAAACTAATACTGTGTTGGGACTCTGTTAGATAGATCTGCTGTACGCAAGCAGCAGCATCACTTTTTTTGTGATGCTGGAGTCTCCATCTTGTTTTGACCATAGTGGAACTATTTATTACATATTTTATATGTGAGAATATTTAATCAACATTTAAAATGAAAAGAATTACAAGTCGTAAGAATACTTCAAAATAAAAATAATTGTTCTTTTCTAGAAGTGATAGAAGAACCTAGAGTCCTTACAGAATTCTTATTAAATAATTAGATGAAGCGCATTATGTATCACTTTAACAGCAATAGAAAGGGCAGAAGCTCAGATGCTTTGCTGCCCGTCACTGGAATAGAAACATACACAGACAGAGCCAACTCTTAGCTACCAAGCAAAGGTACTTTCTTCATGTAGGAGACTTCCATTGACAATCCAGGAGATTATGGTATCAGTTTATTCAAGTAAGTACATAATTTCAGATCAGAGATTTGGCTGATATTTCTATCTGTTCTCATTTTGTCCTAATGAGCTTATTTATCAGTAATTGTATCATCAGTGTTTTCTTCAGCTGTAACAGAGATCAGATCCTGTCTCATCAGATGAGGTTGAGTTGTCTTTAGCAGCAGATCTCAATGCCAAAATTTCACGGCAAACATATTTAAGATATCAGCTGCCATGGACTAATATTTACAATGAACTGAGCCTATGTTGTAACTCTAACTCTGTATCTAAATAAAAAAAGTATATTTTATTTTGAAATGATTTCTTTCCTCCAATGTATCTTACAGTATAGAATATACTTCTATGGAACTTCAGCGTTCCCTCAACAAGCTTTTGAACTCAGCATGCTTCATTTTTCTCTCTCCATGAGAAATGCAGAGAGCAAAACATCTTTTTTGTCTTAGCTCCAGCTGTCTTCCAAAGGCTTGAAAGTGTGGAAAACTTAAGTCACAGCAGCGTTAAATAACAATAGCTAGCCTCTAGTATAGAACAGTCCAGATGATGTCAGAAGAACTTAGTACCAGCCATCACAGCTGTAAGAAAAGATATTTCTCATATGGGAAGTCTAATGAGGAAAAGTTCTACAGTAAGATGTAGAAAATTTTTGTGGTTGGTTTCATATCACTAACAGCTCTCATATAGCAGCTTCTCCCATCAGGAGCCCACAGCTGAAATTTACGAAAGTTTATTTTTCAATAAAAACAGTTTATTGGACTTGAAAAGAAGTCTGGAACAAAAAGCACCCAACAGGAAACCTGGGATATTCAATGTATGTTAATTATCTGTATTTCTTTGATACATATTTTCTGAGTCCATTAAGAACCTTCATTTTAAGCCCAAAAGCTTCCCTGGGCATTATAAATAATATTCGATGTTAAATAGTAAAAACTCAGATTGTATTAAAGAGTTTAGCATCATCCCTGTTCTGTACCGGATGAGCTAGAATTCATGAAAACTTTCATCAAAACTTTTTGTGACAACCTTTCAGAAATCATGTGAAATTATGTTGATTTAAAAGGGAAATCCAAAGAAAAATTTCATAATTTTAATTTTGGAATATAAATCCAGACGTATGAAGTTTCATGTAAAACTTTAGTCTTAAAATCATTCTTCATATCTGTTTTGGTTTGTTCTTTACATAATTTCATGATATATAGAATATTGTTACTACTCCTGAGATCTCCCACTTAATGCTAACTGAAATGCATTATCTACTTAGACGAAAATGCTTTCTATTTTTGGACCTAATGAAACCACAAGTACAGATGCATTTCCTTGGATTGTCCCAGAGTAATCATTTTCCTTACTTATACATTATGAGCATTTTGTTGTACCTAAACAGAGGAAAAATAGCATAACGTGGAAAATCAGAAAGCAGACCAAGAATACGTTGCTAATACTGGGAACTTCAACATTCAATTTTAGTATTGTCTTTCTCTCATGACATGGTTACAGACAGAAAATATTAAAAAACACACACAAGTTTGTTCTTTCGCCTGCTATCATTTTTCTCCTAAATATTATTTAAGAGCCAAGGGGACGTATAAAGTGGCATACAGATGTTTACATCTGAACAAACACATAGGACATACGAACATTCCAGTTGCAACTCAGGCCTGAGATAAGTACATATTAAGTCTGGCACTCTGTTGTTTATGGAAGCATTTTCATGCCATTTTCTTCTTCCCATGATAGTTCCCAGCAACAACACACATTGCATGCTATTCAGTAAACATACATGTTTAGATTTGTGATAACACCAGGTTTCTTAATCCTGTGTAGGAACTTATACGGTTTTACATCAGGAAAAATTAAAGGAAATTCAGGAGAATGTTGCTTCTATTTAAAAAAAAACTGCTACCAAAGTCTACTGTAAACTGTCATACTTTAAATGGCTACACAGTCAGGCTTTTAGGCAAGGATAACTGAGGAAATAGGAATTTCCCAAGGATTAATGTCCACCTAGTGAATTACAGACAACTAAAAACAGGAGTCACTTATCCACAAAAAATAACCCCAAAGCATTACTTTTCAAACTTCATGAATGTTTATCAACATTTATGAAACCCTCTCTGACAGATAATCACTAGTTGCCTTTTATGAACAGTTTCACAGGTTGTAAATCATTTCTAGAATAAAGTCTAGCACATTAGCAGTATAGTTTTCTTGTTCCATCCCTATGATTTCTTCTCATTTACAATATATAGTACAGCAAGAAAAGAATTGAAAGGTACAGGTGAAGGCTGATGCCTATGCTATAAGGCACTGGAGCAGAAGTAGTAGGAAAATGCTGAGATTGCCCAGGGTTTAAGAAGCTTTCTATAGCCAACGACTGTCTTGACTGTGAGAGCTAAGCTCCACTCAGACTAGATACTTTGTCTAGTGAAAGAGAAAGCCTGACTTGCAAAAGTAAGTAAGCCTCCCCTAACAAATATATTGGGATTTTGATTATGTGTTTGTGATTAATACAAACTGGAAATGACTTTGGTGATAAGCAAGAGAGACTGAATGGTCCTTGTGGGTCCCTTCCAACTCTGGATATTCTATGATTCTATGATAAGTGAATTTGTGACCAAGGGTCATAAACATGGGGAAGGTAATATCTAGGAAAGTTAAAAGAAGAAAAAATAAAAATCAGCACTCAAGAAAAGTAGCCAGAAATGATGGATGTCAGGAAGAAAGAATTTTGCCATGAGAGGAAATAGATATATGGAGATTAAAAAGAAAATACATTAAAAAGAGAAAGATGAAGAATGAAGTAAAAATCAATGAGAATAAAATATACATAAAGTGAGTCACAACAGGATGCTTGTATTTTCTCAGATGCATTCATCAATGTATAAAAAGAAATAAAAACATAAAGGGGTGGAATAAAGAACCAGCAAAGCTGGGCTGGAAGTACACTGGAGCTTCCCTGGGGCAGCACAGTGCCTGAGGCTTCCCTCAGCTCCGTTGTCACATGTCACAACTGAGTTTTGGTACGTGCCGTGACTGAGCTCTCTTTCTAAAGTTATGGGTATGGTCTTGGGAGATTTAATATTCTCTGTCCACTGCTTCCTTTCTGAAGTGAAGGCAATTATTTTGCTTCTAGGAAACACGTTTAAAGTGTCCCACAAGATTACTAACAATAACTCTCCATTGGCATCAATTTGATGGATGATATTTATTTAACCTCTTTGAAAAGACAGAGATGCAATTCTCATAGCAGTAGTCTTCTGAGTTACAGTGATACTGCATATAGTCCAGGTACTTCCTGTATTGATGGGAAACCAGGGAGCAATGTGGAAGTATATGGAAAATGCATCTTTCTTTTCTTAGTGCTTGGGACTTAAGGAAGAGTTAATTAAGAGTTAATTAAATTAAGAGTTAACAAAACTAATGAAAACATTTTATGCCTTTCTGTTCCATAACCACTTAATAAAGTGGTTAATAAAAGCTCTTTGCCCCAGTTTCACCTTTGGTGAAAATAAATCTTCTGAGATGCATAGTAGGAGTTATTTTTATATTTAAGATCAAAATGCAGACTGACAGTTATCCTTGCAAAGTATTGTGTACAGTCTTCCTATCTGATACATTACAGAGCTTTACAGGTATCATAAACAGCTGTGGAAACGTTTACCTCCTAACACAGGACAGAAACAGCAGCAGTAAGACAAGATAACATTACACAGAACCACCTTTACAAAGACTGTGTAGTTTGTGCCAGCTGTCTGTCCAAATGGAAGCTCATGCTGCCACCCGTTGGTGGTTTTAGCACGGCTGGTTAAATTAAATGGAGTAGGAGTGTGTTTTTTTCTGCTTCACACCTTCATCCTGTTGGGTGAAAACAATTAGGCTTCAAGTGACTGCTTTTCTTTTGGAAATGAGAGAGTCTCCCAAATTGTGTCAGCTGAGAAGAGCTTTCCGTTTTTCCTCTTTAAAAGTGAGAATTTTACTGAATGAAGAGAGAGAGAGCAAAGATCAATGTGAGGTTGTAGGACAGATGACACTTCAACCTCTCTAAAGATCTCTCTAAAAATGTTGTAAATCCTCACATTTAAGGAAAAGATGGGCCCTGCTGAAATAAAACTGAATTCCAAGACATTTGGGACCTGAGACTTGGTACTAAATTATATTCTTGTTGAAGAATAATCTAATATTCCCAATCCAAGCACTTTTAAGCTTTGCTGTTAAATTGTGCATCCCTATCCATTTCTATCTTCTAGCCCATCAGATGGAACACCAGGAATAACAGAACGTCTCCAGTGGTAGCTGTTTCAGGAAACTTATCAAAGTGAAAGATTCAGAGAACAAAGCACACAAGAACATTTACAGTGGATAATACTTGGTTTATGTTTCATAAATCCAGTGCAAATAAGACCTGGCAAGAGCAGAAGTTGGATTATGGAGAATAGTATTACAGGCATAACTTAGATTAAGTATGGAAATATCAATAACTTTTCCCATTTATGCCTCAATTTTTCTTCTTGATGCTGCCAGAACAACTTCAGTTTGGGATTGTTAAAGTTACCGCACTTCCTAAACCTATGTATATATATTTCAGTTTTTGCAAGCACCACCTACAACTTCAACACATGCAGCTCTGGTTTTGCTTTGCAAGAGTGTGTGCTGACTGTTCGTCTTCTTTGGTACACAGAAACATAGGCTCTTTAGCACATTCCTCATGCTTTTCAATTTGGGCTAACCACACTGAAACCAAAAGCAGAGTGAATTATTTCAAGAGCTATAGGAGATGAAGACAGAGGGTGAAGGTAGGTTGAAGACAGGTCACGGCAGGAAGTCTGGTAAGCACAGTAAGAAACAATCCATACCAGCTTCTCTTTCACCCTAGTGCATGCAGCTATATGCAATGAAATAAATATGTCTATGTACATTAGTGTTATCAAAGCAGCACATACTGTTAGACAGTTGGAGGAAGTCTGGTATAACTGTTCATCAAATAGAAATAGTTGCAGTTAGTCTGCTTTTTAAAACTGATGCCTATTACAGTCAACATTGTGAAAACAATGAGAAATACATGCAAGAAAATATTAAACTAAGCAGTAATTTTATAGCTTGTATTATATTTGTTAATAGCAATTGAGGTGGTAGGTAATCACATTATTTCAAGGCTAAAACAAAGAATAAGAATAATCTCAGAAGAAGCTGGTAAGTCAGGCCCAAATACTAGTATTTGTTCATTACTGAGGAAATGATCTGATATCTGGCATTCTATGAGAGCACAAAACACAAGAATTGTGATATGAACTTCCTGAAAAAAAATTAAAAGATAATGGCATTTCCCCAGGATCAGTACTCAGGTCATTTCTAGTTGATTGCTAGGTTTTGGAAGTGGCTTCAGGATATTGTTGGTTTAATTTAGAGATGGAATTCGTAATAAATACATGATTTGGCAGACGCTGACATAGTAGCAAATGGTTTGGGGAAAAGAGCTTTTGAGATGTTACATCCTGAAACCCTCCTTCTCTAAGTAAGCTGTAGAATGAGGAAATGCTCAGACTGAATAAAAACAAATGTGACTTAATAAGCAGGCTAGGAGATAGTGATGCTGCAAGATCATTATGTAACCTGTTTTCTGAGCTCCTTACATCCGATTCTACCGGGCAGCAGATTGCCAAAACTTAAACATTCAAGTCTAAGTTCAAGATTCCCATACAATTCAGCAGCTAATGCAACAGTCTGAACGTTCAAATCCACACTGAATTTCTCCAAAGCTGCTACATGGAGTTACAGCCTAGCAGACGAGGAATGGCACCTTCTTCTTACCAGGTGGCTCCGTATGCAGGTGAACAGTTGGAACTAATTATGATTTCTGACCAGACTACATGCTAACTGATCAAAGAAACCTTCCTAAATTTCCAATGTCTGCTTGCCAGTTCTTTAATTTTCTCTTATAGCTAAGTTCTGATAATTATAGCAAAAATATAGCTCTTAAGAGTTGGAAGACAGTTTTTTCTAGTAGCATGGCCAGAGTATGTCTGTTTCTTTGGTGATCAAATGAAGTCAGAGATCTGGGGCTCCTAAATCTACAGATTGGAAGTCTGAGGTTATAAAGAGGTTATAAAAAGCTTAAACTCATAAAAGACTGCTTGCAAGAGGAGAGGTTTAAAACATTCTTTGTATGGAATGAGCTACATACAGTGTTCTTGCTTTGGAGCAGACGAAATAAAATTCCCCCCCAGCTCTGAGCGCTATGCGTTCTACAAAATGGACACTAATGCTACAAGCCCTACAAATGCTTTTCCTTACTGCCTTTCAGGTTAAGTGCCTGCCTAGCTGTGTGTTCACTCCCTAAAATGTGGGGCACATGACTTACCTTACGTAGAACAAACATGTTCTCCCTACTAGAAAAAGCTTCTAGACAGATTATTTTATAAGTTTCATAGGCAGCAAATCCTTGATTGTTTTTACACATATATTTCTGTTTGGTGCTCCTCATTGGAATGCTGAAATGGAAGGCAAATTTTACTTCAGATATTGAAGTCAGTGTGTCAATCAACTCATACATCTGGGATTTTAAGTATCAGCCTCTATTCTAGGAAAACAAGGTAACTGGATTTTTTTTGCTGATATTATTTTTATCACAATCAAGGAAAAATGGGTTGAGGATTCCCCTTGTCGTCTTCCCTCTCCACCTCCCCTAACGCGTTTCTTAGGTGTTATTTCTTTGAAGATCCCTTACTCAAATTTTATTATTTTTGTTACTAAGCATGGTTTCATAAGGTCATTCCCTAAGCCACACACAACCCCACAGCACATAGTGTACATATTAACTTCATGCTTGATTCCATATAAGCTTTATTTAAGCTTTCTGTCTGAAACTTTTAGAAATCTATTCAGGATGAAATTGCAAATAAACTTTCAGAACTACCTAATTTACAGCAGCGAATGGTTGGTAATCTTAAGAAATGGGATTGATGCACTATTTAGGAAAGTTTAAAAGGCTGTTTGAATCACTGCTTAAAAAAAATGCCGTGAGTTTAACAGAACAATAAAATAAATGGGCTGTGAAAGGTTTGCTAAGCTTAACAGAACCGCTCAATAGCAAATGAAGGAATCTTAAACATAAGAATTGGTTTCTTCTGTCACAGTAACATTTCTGATTTATAATTTAAACAAAAAAGGTAATCCTCTTCTCAGATATTAATATCTGCCTCAGCACAATAACATTGCTTAGGCACTGATAGAGCTTTCTTCCACTCTCTCACTTCTATTCTACTACTCTGGGATCAAAAGTACTCTTGATATACTTTATTGCTTTCCTTAAATAAGGAGGAATAAATTTTTGTGCCAAAAGAAAACAGAAAGTTCAAAATCATTTAAAAGTAAATTCTGCGTTTGTTGTCTTTGAAGATTTTCCCACTGTTTTTGTCTTCACAGTAGCTGTTTAGCTTTCTGCACTTTCCTACACAGTTTCATTTTAGTATGTGGGTCTCTCTTCATTAAATATTATTGTATCTGAATTACACATCTGAAATTCCACTTTCCAAAATCTAATTTCAGTTGTTTCTGTTTGAATAGGTTACCACTGCAGTGCAGAGATGCTCACTCACCTACAGTCAGCCCAATCCCTTTGCACTTCAATCAGATTGCAGAGGTTCATAGGCGCTGAGCAGCTCGTGCTTCAGCAGAGCTCTGGTGTAGGTGCAGATCTGCATGTGGCTCTTCCAGAGAGAAAGTGTGTTCTTTCCTCTGTGGTGAAGATGCTGAAATGCCTGGAGCAGATTACTTGCATGAGGGAGCTTCACAAATACCAGATGTAGGCTCAGATTGCCTCCCTTCTTTTTTCAAATAGTTCATGTTTCTTCAAAACTTCACTCTCTACCGTCCAGCGTGAACAAGTGTAACTTATCTAGAAAGTATTACTGCAAAAAGTTTTTTCATTGAGATTCTTTTTTACATGGGTACTTCCCCTGTATGTCAATTGGTCGCATAGGCAGTTTGATTGATACTCTCCAGTGGAAAGAATGGGAACAGAAGGACTGGCAAAATTACACACCAGCAGCCATCTCAGACTTCTAGGGGGAATGTGCTTAGGAATGATCCCACAGCTATTGCTTCTGTACATTTATGAACTTCTTTATTATTCTACTTGACCAAAATAGGAACGGCGTGAAATGAAAGAACTTGTGGTTTCATTAATGTCAAAGAAACAATTATTTCACAAAAAAACTGACTCAATTTTGAGTTTATTAGAAAATTGCTACTAACTGTACAATTTTCATATTTGATGAGACAAAGATATTCTAAAAAAATTGGAAATATAAAGGAAATATATTAGTTGCTGGAATAATAAAATATATATTTTAAAACAATTTTTCAGTTTCCAACAGGCTTCCTGTGTTTCAAATTTCTGGAATTTTCAGGTTCTGTCCTGTGCTCTTAATGGTTCCTAGCTGAGATACGAGAATGCAGATAGATACAGATTATATAGAGATCTTTATATTTTCATCTCTTTTATATAGATGTGATGAGATTAAATTGCAGTTAGCTGAATGGTCAAAGATGTATTATCCTTAAAGTAAACTGTTCCTAACTTAATAAGATACTACTAGAGCTGATTTTTTCCATAATGTTTCTTTCACTAGCTTGTTTACCTAAAACAAGCTTTATTTCTAAACCTGTTAGCCTGTCTTCCCAAACACCATCCCTTGTGTTACCAGGAAGCATTCAAGGTGCTGTATAGAGTACAGTCCTGCTAAGTCATCTAGAGAAGTTATTTCTCCTGCTGGATAATGATATGCACAGTGACTGTATTTTACATGCTAAATACAGTAATACAGCTTTTGATTTTTTACTTTTTAATCACATGACTGCTTTCACCTCTTTCACAGATTAATGACATTTGTCTCCTAAATCAGGTTGTTGCCACATTTTCCCATTTTCTATTGAATTCAGGACACTACTATAATAAAAAAAATCTGCATGTTAAATATATGAAAATCAAACTGCTGTTGGTTCAGGTGTTCATTTTTGAGGTGAAAATTTATATGTTGTTTTTGGATACAGCTGTTTTGTACGGACAACCAGTTGTAAGTAGCTCAAGTAGCATTCAAGAGACTATGAAACTCGTTCATGACCTGTACACTGATTAAAAGTTTGCCACAAACTTTAAGATTAACACTAGTTTCACTGTTTTATATCTTAGTGGAGCAATGACTTATGGAGATCATATGTTTTCTTTATTATTATTGTTCTGTGTACTTTAACATCAATTTTCATATCTTCCTGGGAAACTTCCTAATGTGTAGAAGGTAGTTTTTTAGACTATCTCTAATGAATTCATTTTTGAGGGCTAAGAAGTACTTTGACTGAGCAGCTCATAAAATGTTTGTTCTGATAGAGTACATGCTCTCTGCTTTGATGCAGAGAATTGCTCAAATATAAGCCAAAGAAAATAGAAATCATAGGTGAGATTTTCAGCCGTGTTCTGTTACTTTAATGAGAGTTCGCAAGGTATTAGGGGAATAATGATACCACTCTATATTAGTGGTATAATAGAAAGTCTCCTGTTCCAGCAGAGGGGAGATTCCCAGATCCAGACACTGTGATATACATCTGCCTTTTATTGATTATTTTATTTGTTCTTCTGGAATGGGTCATATATTTCCATATGAATGAATAGAAATACTAATTACTCACATGAGCATTTGTCTACTGCAACTGAAATACAGTGCTACATCCACATGCACACTTGAAAGGAATGCTGACTATTGTCTGAATCTGCTGTAGGATATTTGATCAGAGCTTACAGAAAATAAAAGCTATCTTTTCACAAATTAATGTATTATGTGCAACTCCACATTAACATGCTCAAAGCACCATTTGTGAAATGTGGACTGAGACTGTTTTGCTGTTAGAAAGCATTAAACACCTACATCTGGCAATAGTTCACTTGCCCTAAGGTTGACAATGGAAAATTACTGACTTGAGGTGTTTATTCTAGTCAGGAAACTACTAATTACGTCTTAATTGCTAACAGGAGATCATTTCCTCCAAGATAAGTGAATAAGCATTTGTGACCAGTAACAATCAGGTTTCCCTTCCTTGTCTAAATGAATGCAAGCAAGTTCCCACTTCATGAGGTCCTACATGAAAGTTCAAAAGAAACTGGCCTAGCTACTTTGGATAACTTCAAATGTCAGTAATTTTTGTGGTTGCCAAGGCATTGCTATTACATTATCACTGTATCATATGGATCATATTCAGTAATGAAGACCTAATCTGAATAAATAAGGAACTCAGCTTTGACTCCTTTCAGGGACTAGGGGTTTGGTACAGTAGAACAGTTGTTTTCTTGTGACTGATGTACAACTCATACTGATCTGACAATATTTTTGTACCAAAGCAGTCAATCTCCATATATTTCAGAACTGGAAAGAATAAATAAGCGGTATTTCTTATGACAGGACAATACAAAATATGAACTTGAAAAAGCTCTACCTGAATTGAGGCTTCCATTTCATACTCCCCCTGTTCCATTCTGCATCACAAGGAAGTGTTAGACTCAAAGTCTTATGGGCAAGAGGGAGCAAAGCATGAACATGGAGCCAAGAATTTATCATTACCCCATTTAAAATCCTTACAATCTAATCAAAATCCAACAAGATATTACTAGTTCAATTACAATAATATTAACACTCAGTACAATCCAAATTAATGTAGAAAAGCCTCGTTATTAGTACCTCAAAAATTGTTATAGAAGATTATTCTCTGTTGTTATGCTCACACTTCCAATACTGCTCATGCAGATAAGGTCAGGAGCACCAGCCATCCTCAGAGAGAGAGCAAAAATTCACAGCAGGTTATCAAAATCCCAAAGTCTCTACACGCACACACAACACAACTTCCTGTGCCTCTACTTGCATTTTAATAGAGCCTCAAATCGCAGTTTAGTCCCCTATCAGCCATGCCCGGTGAAGCTCAGGAGAGCTTCCCTCAGCTCCCTGGGCCCCAAAAGCTGCTGCTGATTGCACTGCAGCTGCAGGCACATCAGGTCTTCCCAGAGCAAAGTACAACAGGTAAGCAATGAGCAATGAATGGCCTTCCAGTTGAGTGACAGCATGGCTTAGGCCACAATGAGGCCAGGCAAGGTCTTGAGACCCTGCATTGTCAGACCAGTACAGAGCCTGGGGCCTTTTTCTAGTACATGCAAAAGTATTCTTAGCTCAAAAAAACAGTTATGGTGGTAAGTCTGAGATACTGAATTTGGTCTTAGATTTCTTTCTGCAGACACAAGAATGAATCTGCTATAATACATGTGGGAATCCTTGCAGTGGTTTGTTTGGATCATGAGAAACTGGGAGGTCAAAACATTGTCTTAATTACAATCTCTTTTTAATTCTTGTAATCTTAAAATGAAAGCGATAGTATAATTTTACATAATGGTATGCAGCAAAATCTGTGTTTGAACAATAGTTATAGCTAAATGCTTTAATGTTTCCCTAGATAACTATGGTGCTTTATTCTCTCTTCCACATATGTATTTATACACACATTCTCAATGGATACATAGCATTCATACTGTAAAAAGATTTAACAAAAGATTTAACTATTTTTTTTTAAGAATACTAGAATTGAATAAAAATAAAAAGGGATATGTATGAAATGCAATTCATTTTTGCGTATCACCAGTAATCGCTCTATGCAACCTACTAATGCATGTATCTCTACTATTGAAGATTCACTTTAAAAAGTTAAAAGCAGATTGTAGCCTTAAGTCCTGTGTGTGTGTGTGTGTGTGTGTGTGTGTGCAGGTGAAGGTGGTGAACATGCACTGCTGAAGCAGCTTGAATTCCTTCTGCTATTTCTACTCGCTGTCCAATCATCATAATTTATATTATATTTTAGGAAATGTTTTTGATCAGAATAGTAATAATTTCATTTTCACAAATGTATTTTGGTAAAACTAATCATTCAGCTATGTACAGCTGATTCAAAATAGTAGTTAGGGTTCTTTTTTCAATTTCACAGTTCACATTAAACTATTACATAGTGTTGCCTTACAAGTCCTCTGTCAATTTTACTTCCATGTCTTCTGAATGTGTAGCAATAACTTTCTTTAAAAAAGATTTTTTTCTTAAAAAGCTAAATAACCCCTGCCTACTGTTAAAATTTTTCTCTTGGCATAATTTACTTACTGCATTAGACAAGGAAGGAGTGTGGCAACAATCTTGTAATTTGGCTTTAGTTATGCATCCAGTTCATATTCACACAGTTTCTGTGTTCCCCTCTTTCATCTGGATGCCTTGACAAACAAGTGAGGGTTGTTTTCCTTGTGAAGTGATGTAACGAGTAAAAAGATCATATACTTGCTTGTGAGTGTTTGTATAATGCCTAAAAAAGTGGTAGGAAGCAGGAGGCTAAAATCTGGTTAATGTTAGGAGAATAATGAAGGCAACATATCTCCAGGTAAGCACTGTCTGGAGTTTTATTTATATACCTTGTAATATTTATACATGAAAGCGAGTGATCCATAAAATTCCTATGCTTGATGTTTTTAAATATAGTTATTACACTGCCAGTAATCTGTTTCCATCCATAGTTGTAAAGCTATTTTGTAATGACTGGTGATTTGAGGACTGTTGCATATACACTTGAGCTTGCAAATAAAAATTACAGAATTTTCATGACTTTCACCTGAAGGAGTTTTCTAGGCTTCACAAGTCTGAAGTCATCTTGATGTATGATATGTATGAATCAGGCATTTGTTCTAAACAAAGTATTTCAATAAAGACATACCTCCAGATCTCAGATTATCAGAAATGACAAACAAATAGGAGTCAAGATTAATCTACAGGAATATGGCAGGCATCAAAAAAAAAAAAAGAGAAATTTCAAGGCACCTGACAGCCTGACAGTATCCTGTAGCACCAGCACAGGAATTCTATGCTTTAGAAATATCTTTAGAAATATCAAACATCTT
The DNA here is from genome assembly GCA_013399475.1 of Chauna torquata. Classification (NCBI taxonomy): domain Eukaryota; kingdom Metazoa; phylum Chordata; class Aves; order Anseriformes; family Anhimidae; genus Chauna; species Chauna torquata. The sequence goes on along the minus strand of VXAL01009680.1, from coordinate 51,005 downwards.
TAGAAATATCAATAATAAATTAGAAGAAATAAAAACATTGTAAATGAATATTCAAGGACATTTGTTAAGCTGCAGAATTTTTTTCTGACATCCTGATCCAATATTTACCTTTAGCTGTGGCACCTCTAAACTGTTGTGCCATTACTTCACGAGCTGCTGTAGACCAGTGAATTTCTGCTTACTAACTTTATCTCTAACTTACTGATAAAGTTTTTCTAACCTGCTGCTGAATACCTAATGTATTAGCATTTAATAATTTAAATTAGCATAACCTTCAAAGTTTATGAGAATCTCAGACAAGTATTAGTTCTGATGTCATTTAAGTTTCATTCATGTTATCTGCCCCTTACTCATTCTGTAAATAAACACAAAGCCCTTATGGATTTTCTGCAGACAAAATTCAGACATTGGTCAAAACCTCCACCAATGGTCAAAATCTCCACCAAATACCTTATTCACTGTTAAAACCAAGCAGCAGAAGACAAGAATGGATAAGGCTTCAAAAGCTTTTTGTACACCTTTTTAAATGACATGAAAGTTATCTTCAAGTATTTGCTTAGGGTCTTATTTTTAGTAGGCAAAAATCTGTTCCATCCAGTGTTTGTGTAACAGAGTTGAAAAAGCAGAAGCTTGTTGGAATGGAGTAGATTCTAGAAAACAGTCTTTTGCAATCTCAGTTTCTTTAAAAAAAAAAAAAAAAGCCAAGTACAGCAGATTGCAGAAAAAAAGTCATTATATATATTTGCATCCAAAATATTAATAAATTATCAAAGAGAGACTTCCAGTAACGCAAATGTTTTCACGTCTTACAAACCGCTTTTATAGATTCAGTTTGTGGCCGCATAGTGCTGTGTCATCACGAGGCAGCATATTGCCTCGTAGGGACTGCGTTTGGATCTTAAAAGTCGCTGCATTAGCACGCTCCGCCTCTCAGCAGGAGCATGCAGGATTTTGGGTGCAGCTCCAAGGGAAGTCTGCAACTAAGGTAGCAAGTGTCATGGTCTAATGAACAGAGTAGAGTTACCCTCAACAACCCCAAGAGAGTATAAATTTGCTGTCTTGATTTTGACTTGAACTGAAACATGACAAAACTGACTCTAGCCCATGCAGGCAGAAAGACTGAAAGTGACATATTCACATATACACCGAGCATGCCAAAAGCATGTACTAAGGGCTGGAAGTCAGTCATTCTTTAATTCATTTTCACACAGTATGTCTTCTTTTTTGAACATTACAGTATGACATTAGGATAACATAAACATGTCTGTTCAAAAAACATTGGGAAAAATGAGTTGTCAGTTATGATATATTTTTCTTATCCTTCATAACTTGTATTTTAAAACAATAATACCTATGCAAGTTATTGTACAAATGCATAATGTATGCGCACCAGATGGCAATTTGGAAATATATGCATGAGCCAAGGATATATGTAATACTTTGTTCACGGCACACCTTGAATTCAAAGAGCATATTGATTTTTTTCTTTCCTTGTAATGAAACACATTTTTTCTATAAAGGTGTTTTCTGTTAAGATTTATAAAGTAGGATTGGAGCAACACATCTCTCAAATGATGCCATGATCTTGTTTGTTCTCTTTCTATTACTATATTAACGAATTAATATTGAAAGCTAAATGGCTTGTGGTTTAGAGTGGTTATGAAAAAATCAAAGATAAAATGTCAAAAATAACTGTAAGAACATAAATATTTTATTTTTTTTTTATCACTAAGTGTCCTTCCATTAAAAGACAAGCAAAAGATCCTTCCCTTGCATTTTAACTTTAAATTGCTCTCTAAAAAATTCTTAAAAAAAGGTTTTGTTTTCGGTTTTTTTTTTTTAGATTAGCAAAAGGGGATGACATATTTATAAAGCAATATTTGCTTGTTTTTCCTGAAAAGATGCTCCCAACAGATCTAAAGCCTTTTTTTTTTTTTTTGTCTTGGTCATTTGCTTGGAAATGACTTTGTATATGCTTTTGCAAGTAGCTCATGTGAGTAAGAGCCGCACACCTGCTCATTAAAGGTCTGTTCATCCTGTAATCAGCTACCTAGTAAAACTCTTCTGCTGTAACAAAATCTCTTAGACACTTGGTTATCCAAGGTAGTGGTTATCCCAATTAAAAGAAGTAATTAAGATTTATTATTGTTTATGGATACCAGAATCCTCTTGAGGGTAATTAAGATCTAAATCATCAAAATTACTTGGAGTCTATATGCCAATGTATAATCCTATAGTAGTTGTAACCTCATCTGCAGTATGTAACTCAGTTATATGCAAGCTGTACAAGTGAAAAGCCTTCCCCACTCACTAAGGCAATTTCCTTTACACCATATGGTAAGGAGGGAAGTTTTGCACCTATCTATAATGACTGGATTACCATGTATGTGTGTCTTGCCTGAAAAAAAAATTGTAATTAACTAAAACCATCTTGATGAATAAGGCAAAACCATCTACTATCAGTCTTTTTCTGCTGGTGGAGTTTTCTTCATTGCATTTCAGTCCCTACTTTTGAACTCTACTTCAGTAAATGGCAAGGCAACCTTGCAAAAGGAATAGAAGTAAATTACTGTTTCTTTTTTTTCTCTAAAGTCTATCTGCTGCCATCTGTTGACTTCTGAACTACCTTCTAGTCTTAAATAAAATACAATCAGATTATCAGATGTTATACATACAATTGAACCTCTTAATAGCACTTGAAGATATTGCCAATTAGCCATTTGAAACTGAGCCATATGTTTCCATTTTATAATAAAAAAGACACAGAAAAGGCTAGAATCTGTGAGAATTTGCAACTAATTAGCATAACATGGTACAAAATAGTTTGTGCAGCTATTAAGGAAAATAGTAGTAAGATCAGTTTGAAAAGATGAAGGCTGCAGAATACTGTTCACAGGCAGATATTGAGTATTTAGATGCAAGAACAATGGAATAATAATAGTGTATGGCAATGTGGGGTCAAAACTTGCAGCTGGATTTAGTTTGATTTTGGGAAGAGTGCTGGGTTTGAGCTTGCTTTTGTAAATATACAGGATTCATTTACAAATTCAAATGAGAAAAATCTGCTTCGTGAGAGTGCAGAACAACACAGTAACTATGGCTATTCTGCATTAATTCCATTTGTTTGCTGTGTTGCGTGCAGAATTTATAGTTTTCTATGGACTCCTTCCAGTTTTTTTCCCTCTATACTCTATTTAGAAATCTAGGAGTCTTATTAAGGGAAAGAGGCATATTATTTTCTCTCATGTTTGCAGAAGCATCCAAAAGAGGAAATTATTGGCATGTATATAGAATTTTTAAGATGCTCTGCGTTTTGCAAATAATTTGAAAAGTAGTTATTAAATGTACTTCATTCTAAAATGTAATTTTTTAGGACAACAGCCTACATGTTTTTAAGTAATACAACCATGTCATGTTGTGCGGTATCTATGGACATTTAGTTATATTTTGTATTATTTTTTTCTTATATTACACTCATGTCTGATAAATTTCTTCATCCAACAAACGATGCTTTCTCTCTGTCCTTTTCTGAATCAGTTTGTAAGAAGAAATATATGCCTTAGTGTGAGGCAATTCTGCAATTTCCTGTCTGAAATGTGTTTTTTTTGTTGTTGTTGTGCTGATTTGTTTTGTTTTGAGCATCCTCATGAGAATACTTTGATCCTTACTCCTCATACAGGAACTGAAACATCAGCGTAGGAAAAGGGAATTGGAGAAGGAAGAAGGTTTCTAAAATGCAGTAATTAGTATTTAACCCATTTTGAGCTTTAAACAGCTGTGCCTTTTTTTTTTTTTTAACAAAAAGATGTTTTGCAGCTCCAGATGTACTTTAATGCTCCTATTGCTGTATAGATTGAATTGTGGTGGTCTAGGCAGCATCACTCACAGCACCTATCTGCTGCCTGCTCAAGAGTGTTGAAAATTCTCAGCTCTCTGAAGATTAAGAAAAGCCTGACATAGCCTAACTGTTGGTATCTTAATGCAAAAGTAGCGTGGACCCTAACAAAATGCAAGTACTGCACAGAGTCCTTGGCACTGTCGTAGTATTACCATCTTCACCTCTGTTCCACAATAAATTGCATCTTTGACCAAACCAAGTTTACTAATGTCCAGAATAAGAGCGTCCTGGAACAGCTTTCCAAAAGAGATCGTATCATACACATTCTAGTGGATTCACCTCTCTCAGTGGCTTGTGCTGTGTCCAAACTCATTCTCATTAGTGACTGAAAGCAGGCTTTGAAAGGTGTGCTCCCTAGTTGTTGGCAACGTGTGTGAGTATTTACAATGCCAAAAGGAAGAAGGCCCTTCTATAGCTTTAAACCTCTGTTCACACAGCAGACGGTGTATTTGGTATGTGTCAGTCTGATCAGCTGGAGTTACTTTGATCCAACATTTATTTGTTGTCATGTTTTATGGAGAAGTAAATAGTATGTTAAAAGCAAATGCATATTTGTTTATCTGTCAGTTGCTTTGGCTCAGATTAATCCTAGTTTGTTACAAATCACAAGCAGAATCACAAATGTCATTTGTAGTCTTAGTGCCTAATATCTCCTGGGAAGTGATGCCTGCTTCCCCAGGAGGAACTGATTCCAGTTGGCCTTACAATTTCTGCCAGGAAATGGCAGTTGTGAACCTTCTACCAGAGGCTCTAGAGATACTCCACCTGCACAGAAATTTGCAGTCACTGCTTCATTTTGCATCTTTGCCCCCCAAAAAAAGACTTTAGACCTTTTTAACGATATTCTGATTAATTTTCTGTGCTATTAAATTGAATTTTCGTTTTAAAATGTTTTCTCTTTTGGGCTCCCTCGCTGCATCTTCTTTATTCACTAGCTATAGAATATGAACTGGGGACCTGCTAGTAAGTACTATCAATAAAATTCAACTAATTAAGTTTCAGACACAATTCCCTATTATTATAAGAAAGCCTAGTGAGATATAAGATAATAGAGTAATGAAGCCTTGAAAATTGGGGTTTAGCAAGGAAATACCAACAGAGCTTAGAATGTAGTATTGTGATCTCGATGACATAGTAAATGTTTAATCAGCTGCTATTGATGAATTTTAAGCAGTACAAAGACCTAAATAAAGCAGCAACAGAGTTAAGTTTAGGCATTGGTTATTTACAACAACTTTGCATGTACAGCATTTTTAATAAAAAGAAAACAGAAACCCTGATTTAGAGGTTTTTAAATAATTTGAAGCGCTAAGGGATATTAAAATTGGTGCAAGCATAACCTGACACCTCTGTGCCTATAGGAATAAATTGAATTTAGATTATCCTTTTTCCTGTCATGATAGGTATCATCATTAGAAGGAATTCCAAGCTATTAAATAGAGAATGCTAAGATTTCAGATCAAACACTATTAAAACATCAAAGGATACTGGAGCAAAATGTTCTGATACTTCCTGAAATGTTTATTTAAAAACGCAGTTAACACCTGAATAATACCGTAAATGACCATGATAGATTTTTCTCCCCTGCAGTCTGGGTAACAAACTATATGAATATTTTTTAGTTAATCTTTTGTGCTGATTACAGAGGAATCAATTTCTTATATCGTTGGCCAAGAGCAAATCTGTAGCAATGAGTTCCAGAAAGTTATCGTGCAAAAATGAGCAACTGCCAACTTAACCTGCTCAACCAAGACAGCAACTGAAATGAAGGCTGACAATTATGTATACAAAATGACGCATAGCAATTTAAAATAACTTTAGGGGTTATGGTTGGCTTTAAAACACTTTTAAGTGGAATTACACTACTGTCTTTTATTAGATCCTGATTAGTGTGTTACAGAGAAATTATTACTGCTGAAATCTCTGTTGCACAGATATTTATCAACACGATGTGGCATAGCTCTGAAGTTTGTAGTTAGGGAAGAATTACAGGAAACGTTCATCTAGGAGCTAGAAAATTTTGTATCACTTGAGACCTAAAGTATGTATATAGGAAGGCACTCCTCTTTCCTGTCTCTTCCCCTCTTTCCCCCTTTCCTCTCTCTGCCTCTCCCCCTCTCTCTTTTTTTTTAACAGAATGGTAGAGCACTCCAGTAGAAGGGCTACTTTTTCAAAGTGTATGTCTGTCTCCTATACAACTTAGGTTTCACCTTGAAAGAAGCTGGTAGACGAACAAGTGCTTTCTGTTTGGCACAAGTGTGAATTTGCTCTAATATAAAGCAGCAGAAAGTTAATGGGCGGAACAGCTTATGAATCCCTGTGGTCATCAAAAACAGATGCACAGAGAATGCGTGTTATGAATGCCATCTTCTGGGTGAGAAGAAAACATAGCTAACTGATGCAAAGATTATTTTGGAGAAGTATTTTTCTTATCCTCAGTTTCTAAAACGAAACCATGCCGTGTCTCATTTTGCATTGCTTTTTTTTTTTTTAAGCCATACAGACTTACAACCAGCTGCAGTGTTCCACTAATTCATACAAATACCAGGTGTGTAAAAGCAATTTATTGTTTTTGATTGCCTTCCTTTCCAGCAATGAAATGTGCTCCTACAATGTGCCGCCCAAGAGAAACCTTGGCTAAAATGCTACTTGATTGGTCTCAGGGAGCAGGCAGAGTGGGCTGCTCAGAGGGCGACAGAAGGGAAGCTGGGGGATGCAGTCCTTCAGCAACAGGGGGTACAGTCCCCCAGAACCAGAGCAAAGCACGCAGCGCAGGTCTGGTGTGAGTAACTGGTGTCAGCCACAGTTCAGTGACCACCAGAGAAGCCTGCAGTGATAAAACAGGTCCAAGACCAAACCAGGAAGTCAAGTCAGCAGGGCAAGGTCAAGATCAGCCAAGTACAAGGCAGGGCACAGGTATACCTACAACACAGCCCATCCCAAGCTTAAATGCAACTCCTGAGACAGCAGATGGGGAAACAAACATAGCTGCTGTTTTCGTAGAGTCTGATCCAAGGTTATATAATTATACCACATCAGAGCAGACCTTGCACACAGGCAGCTGAACCCCTGGACCAGGAGGAGGAGGATTTAGAGGAAAATTACGGAGAGGGATGGTGTAGGCTGGTCATGGCAATTAGAACTTGTTGGTTCATGCATGGCCCAGATGACCAGTATTTGCTCTTTCTCATCATACACTTCTGGAAAGTATTGAGGCACAATTTGGCTTTACTTCTCCATTTTTAAGCAGGATCAGAGAAGGAAAATCCACTTCTGATGAATTAAATAATATAGATGTATGCTCATACTGTTTCAGACAATTTCCAGAGGAAAATGAAAATAAATCTAGAGCCAGAATATTTGGTTGGTTGGTTGGTTGGTTTGTCTGTTTTGTGACCAAGTTTCACTTCTACTGTTTACATGTAAAACAGAAATAATATATCTCTGCTTAAGTTTTTTCAATGAACTTGTATCTTTTACCATAAAACTGCCCGTTAACACCTGAAAAAAAAATCTGATTTCTTTCTGGATGCTGTTGAATTAAGACAGTGTACAATGGGTCATGCGTGATCCCCACAGAATTTTTGCCATCTTACACAACCCAATTTAAAAAAAAGATTTGAATTCACTACATCTATTGTACTACTTCCTAATCATAATAAGTGTTCAAAAAAATACGGAGATTTGGATAATATTTTTGTACCTCAGATTTGTCAATTCTGCCATCCGTCCAAAAAAAAAAATCACCCGTATCTGAAAAGTAGGGCTTCTGTGATACAAAATAATATTTGTAAATGTATAAATATTAGGGGATCCAGACCAGCATGTACTTTTTTGAGTTCTCTAAGATTTACTACTGTTAATAGCTGTAAGTTAACTGATCTCAGATGTATACATAAATATACCATTTCTGAGGTTTAGGAAGCTTAAAAAAAAAGAGAGAGAGAGAGATTATTTGTCTTATGGTTTTTCGTGTAGAGTGCACTATTGATGTTGTCTTGTGACACTTTTGTAAGTAACATTATCAACAATGTGTTGCTTTCTCATATTAAATGAGAACCAATGTACATGACCAAGTTAAAGCAGCCTGATTCCAGGCAAAAAAGCTGCAAACAGGCTTCTAGTGACTATGTAAAATGGAGGAAGTGAAATCTGTTGTCTGATAATGTTAGAGATCCCAAAATCAGGGGAGTTGCATAATTAAAAAACTGCTTAATTATTTGCAGTTTTATATTATTAGATAGGAATTTCTTTAGTTTGACTGATTTTCTAAAAGATGATTATTGACTGTTTCTCCAGTTAATTCAGTGAAGAAACACAAAGACAGAGGAACAAAGCAAGGATAAAAGTTGATCATACTGTCAGACTATAACACTGCGAGTCAAGAGTTCTGAGCTGCTTACATAGCTCTGTCATGTAGTATTTATAACCTCCAGGAAATATGCAGAGAGCAGAATCATAGGAAATATTTCATAGCTGCTTATCCATTTGACAAAACTCCACTGAAATACACAGACAAAGCTGTATGGAGATAAAAGAGGGAATTGGCTTAGTTTTCTGCAGCATGCTGGCAGGTTGCTAGACACCTTGCAGATCTCTGACTCCACCGTGGCTGCACTATAGTGCCCAACTTAAATCTGCCATTTTTACAAGATGTGCTGCTACAGTTAGGTGAGAGATTGCTTTACCATTTAAAATTAAGTTTCCATAATTTCAAAAAATCCTTCAGTTGGTGTGAAAAACATCAAGACCTTTCAAAGCTTCAACATGGAAATGAGCGAGCCTGACACCGTCATTGGTATGTATTAATATGTATTAGCCTGACAGCATAATTGGTATATCATCAAATATAATGCGCAATAATTTAATTAGTATTCACATGGGTAAATATGTGTGAGGAAGAGTTCTTAAAATAGTTCATGGAAAGAGAAACTGTGCTTCATAAACCTTGCAGGGTTCTTCCAGGCAGCTGCTGAGCTTACGCCACTATATACAGTCTGCTTGGTTAACCAGAAAGTATTCAGACAAAATTCCTCACCAAAACACCATTAGGAATTTAAACAGCCAAGGAATAGGAGCTCCTTGTGTGGAAGAAAAACTGCCTTGGCTTGTCAGGGTCCCAACTGCAGTAAAATGCCGTAGTCTCCCTGACCAGCCTCATCTCGACTGCCATCCACACACCCCCTGCGTGTGGGCCGGGAGCTCCACGAAGGCACGAAAAAGGGCGCCCAGAGCTGCACGCCCTGCCCTGTGCCCTGCCCTGTGCCCTGCCGCCCTGGCTTTCCACCTGGTTTCCCCAGGTGGGCTCTGGACCTACGTTGTAGGTACCTTTTTTTTCAGCCCTGTCTGCAGACCAGTATCCTGCTCCTCCCAGCCGGACTGCCCAGGGAGAACCGGGACATGACCTGGAGCGCTAGGGGCTCAGTGGGACAGTGGGATTGTGCCCTGCCTCTGCTGCTCCTCTCCCACCTGCAGCAGCCACATCCATGCTGCTCCCCCGTGGGGAAGTGGAAAGGAGAAAATGGTGTGTTGTGCAGGGCAGCTGTCAGTGGTGTTCCTCTCGCTGGGCGCTGGGCTGGGTTCTGTGTTCCTCAAAATGTTCTTCCCTGAGTGAGTAAAAGGAGTTTTCTGGTAGCAAGTTTTTCAGAGTGTCAAAGCCAAGAGCTCACTGGGAAGAACCGCAGAAGGACCTTATGACACTGAGTGACTGGGAGAGGACACGGCAGATGAAATTCAGCATAGATGTATTGAAATTCGTTCACACAGGGTAGAAAAAGGAACACTTAACTCTCTGTAAAATAATAGATTCTGAGTGAAGGATTACCACTTGGGAATGAGATATTGCCATAAATGTCAGCTCAGTGTTCCGTAATCAAAAAAAGAAAATTGAATTTTAAGAATTACCAGAAAAGGAGTAATGAACAAAATACAAAAGTTCCTTATGTCACTGTGCATGCTGAGTGTGTGCCCAGCTCCATCAGTGGGGTGTGCAGCATTGATCTCTCTCCATCTCAGAAAGAATATATAGTAAAAACTGGAAATGGTTCAGAGAGAGTCAGCAAAGATGATCAGAGGCACAGAGCAGCTTCTTTACATGGAGCAGTTAAGCAATCTAAGATTTGTTCAGCCAGGAATGGTAACTGCGAGAGAGATGATATAGTTGTAGACAGAAGAGAAAGAACTCTTTCCCACCTCTTCCAAAATTCTTCCTAAACGAAAGTATTACGGACAAGTTTGAAACAAAGGGAGGCCGATCTTCACACAACTTAGAACTGAGCTGGGATAGTCTGTCAAGTTTTTGGAGGCTAAACATGCACATGACCTAAAAGAAACTGCCAAAAGTCGAAAGGAAAAATCCACGGAAGGTTATAAAATACAAAGACTTCAAAGTACAATTTCTAGGAGTTCTTTCAAAATAATACCTTTCCAGCATCTGAAGTATCATTTGTTCTTTTCTGTTCATAACATGGAGTGAGTGTATTTGTAATCCATTTTCAGCTGGTCATTTTTGTTCACTGACTGTCTCACCTTCATAGGAAATTAGTAATAAAATATAGTTTCCTTCAGGAGTCATGCAGTAGTTTCAAGAAGATCTTGAATTACCAGAAACAGTTACTAAGAAACAAACAGGAATGACTTATACAAATGGCAGGAAACACAATTCTTGGGCACTATGCATGTGTTAAAGATGTTCTTTCTCCCTGTCCATATCATTAACCACCCAGCTCTAATGTTCAGCCATAATTATCATACTAATTTGAGCATTTTTTCTGATAGCTATTACTTACGGCTACTGGTTATTTAAAAATAATAAAAATAAAGATTGTGGACAATTAAGGGTCCACAAATAAAAAGTTTCATCACAAATATTTTGTTTAGAAAGATAATGTTGGGGTTTCCTCATATTCACTGAATGCAATTTAACTAAGAAGAGAATTGTTCTGTCACTGGATCAAGGTAATCTTTATTTTTAAACAATGTTTAGAAAATGCCTATTAGAAAGTATACAGAAAGAAATATAATAACAGGATTTTTTTGCCATTTTTATTTTTCTTTCCCTCAAGCATAAACCAGGAACATTTTAATTGGTGTTTGTCTGCTATTTTTCAAGACCAGAAAGGGCAAAATGGTGTCTTACTGAAAGCACTTAACAAGGTAGCTATGGTAGGGTTGTATAATTTAGCACAGAGATGATCAGCAGAGTAGACAGGGCAGCAAACTATTTTAACAAAACTGAAAAAAAGGCTAAATGAATTGCATGGATATCTTCTACAACTTTTAGATGTTTGCTTTATTTTTGTAGCTCTTCTTTTCTTTAAATACTCAGTTGTAGCCTATCGCAACTGAATTCTGGCTGGAAAACAGTGCACTGATGAATTGTACATTGATGAGGAACTGTAGGGAAGGGGTAGAAATTATGCTGTAACTACAAATTAGCATGCAGTGAATGAGAGTTAAAATGAGAGTCTGAATGTGGTGACAGTTACTTACCCACATGAGACTTTACTCAAAATAAAGTGGTATGAAGGTGTAAACAAAAATGGGGTTAGTGTAGCTACAGGAGTAGCTCATTGGTGTACCAGTGTGGTGGTTAACATACAGGACATGAAATCTGTACTTGCAGTCTGGAGTAGGCAAACTGCCTGGGACACTCTGACTTCAACTCTGGTTTCTTTCTAACAGCAGAGTGGAAAGTATTGAGTTACTGAAGCTGCCAAAGACACCTTCGCCTTTTTAATAGTACCATACCAAACTCCATTTCTGTATTATAGAATCTGGTTAATGCAGAGTATATGGAGAATAAACTCCAAAATATTTAACTACAGGGCCTGATCTTCCAGTTGTATATTAGTCTTTTTCTTCACTAGGGTGAGTCCACTTGTGTTGACTGGACTACCTAGCCTCCAGGTCCGTGTACATATTTACATTACCGAGCTTCTGTTTTGAAGAAAACACAAAAACATAGTAATGTAAGTATATTATGAAACTCATTGCTACAATGGGGGGGGGGGGGGCGGAAAAGGGAAAAGGGGGTGATTTTNGGCGGAAAATGGCAAAGGTGTTGAATTTTTGTGCTCTGCTACTCTGTATAGGGCTTTCTGAACATTTAGCATTTCCCGAGTGGGGAAGAGAATTTACCACAAAATGATTTCTCAAAATTATTTGTATATTTTTAAGAGGCATCAGAGTTGAGGCATGGTTTTGCTTTTTCCAGCAATGATTCAAAAGAATCCTTTGCTTTTAGTTCTGAGTAATGTCTGGAGGAACAGTGCAGTCAGTAGTTTTTCTAAAGGTCTGTTTTAAAGCAGGTCGCCTATTCTCCTGGCATAGTGTTAAATAGTTAAGCAATATTACGTGATATCTTATGTGAGTGTGTGTGCATACTGTATGTAGCATTGCTCTGTTAGGAGCACTAGGATGCTTTTACCACCCTTGAACAACATACAGAACATTCAGCATCAATTTTATTCCCCTTTTAATTTAGAAAGGAAAACTTATGTTCCCCAAGGTATGGCTCACTTTTCATATGAAGTATTGTATTTCCGTGATTTATTGAGATATTAACATGGAAATGGTGATGTTAAACAATACTTGGAATAGCTCTAAAAGTGTAGTGGGAATCATGATTTCATAAGAAGAAAATTAGTTATGTAGGTAACATTATTGTATAATTTCCCATAGGATCTCTACATCAGGCAAGATTTTATTATATTCTAAAACAAAGTTGCTTGCACTCACTTTAAATATAAAGTACTGCTGAATACGGCAATATCATAAGGCAGCTCACAGTACAAGCAAAGACATCTGTTAATGGTACCATGAATAGTTATGAACTGTGGTACTCAAATGGCTTTGCCAGCAAAGCATTGCCTCCTAATTTATTTTTATAGCAAACGGATGCCTCATTTTTCATGGTTTGGTAGTTTGCATTCAAATGTACCAATAACTTCCAGGGCAATCGCTTCTACACAGTGTGTTTTATTTGAGAACATAAGATGCAATAGCTAATGGTGTGTTGGTGGGTAGTCCTCTTCTCCATCAGCAGTTTTGTATGAATCCTTATGTTCTTTTTTTTTTTTTTTAAATTAGTTCATGAAAAGGAATGTGCTACATAAAAGTATGCTTATTGTATGGAAGATTTAATTTAATTTCTTATCATACAAATGAAGAGGGACAAAGGCTATATAATCACACTGGTTTTGTTATCCAATATGCAACAGCTGAACTGGGCATTTTACGTTTTCTCTCTTTCCTGGAGGCATCACCAAAAGCTAAAAGGGAACAAGTAGTTTCAGCTGTCACAGAGCAGAGTTCAAAAGCCTCTAAAGGCTTCCACAGAAATCAATTGAGGAGAGAAGGGAGGCAGCAAAAATTTATTAAGCTCTGCCTAAATTATTTTTTCTAATTTGTGGTAGTTAATAAATAGTATAAATTAGAATAACTGGTTCTAGAAACAGTTTTCAGTGATGACACGATTAGTAGTCAATAGCTACTTGTTCGTCGGCTACCTTGTGGTTTATCGTCATGTAATCATTTTAAAACAGCGTTGTGTGGCTGGGTGGATGGGGATGGTACAGCTGTTGGCTTGCCAGGTTGTTGGCATGCTCAGCTTCTGTGGTAAAAGAGCCAGAGTTCATTGATTCCAGCATTGTGGATCCTCTTCTGTGTGCTTGGCACTGCTGCCAGCTCTTTTAAATTAAATCCAGTTTCCTTTAATATGATGCCGCTAACCTTTATGGTGAGTATGGCTGCATAAATATAAGTGATACTTTTTTTCAGGGGTGATGAAATCTACTGAGTGAAGAGCAAAAACATCCATATTATTTATTGTACTATGTTGAAATGAGGTCTGTAGTGATCTGGTTAAAAAGACCTTAGAAGAAAAAAATGAATCAGGAATCTCAAGACAGAAAGTTAATGAAAATTAATTTCATCTTATGAAAAAGCAAGAATACAAATACAATTTCAGAAGAGCCAGTTTAAGTCTTTATAGGTGTACTGGTTGCTTTGGTTTGAGGATTGTTTTTTATCTGAGATTTCTTTAAATCTTTTCCGAGCATAGGTTCAAATTTCTGTATCCTGTCAGTCTCAGAAGGTAGTCTTGTGAGATTCAGTCCCTGAACTGCAGATATACATAAGTGTCTTTGGGAGTAAACACAAAATTGGATAATGCTCAGCTACACTTTTGCAGTCCCCAAAGGGACTCCTCGTTCTCCAGAGAGAGCTATTAAATAGAGCAGTTTCATTGACCAGTGAAGTTCCACTTCTCCTGCGCATGCAAGGACCATGAATGCTCACCAGCACCCTCCAAAACTGTGTTTTATATTCCACTCTGGTGGCCTTGTATGGACGGTACTTGAAAATCAAATTTAGTATTACAATTTAATAGTAATATTTGTTACAAGTAGCCTATAGGTTTATCTTGGATGTTGGAAAGTTTTACTCTTTCCCCACTCTTTTCCCCTCTTGTGATTTTACAGCACTTTGTGTAGTCGCTTCCACAGGAGTCTTCATTCAAGACCTTCCCATGACAGAGAAGCCTCAGTGTTTTAAAAGAATTAGTTTCTCCCACTCTTGGGGAATAAAAAAAAAAAATTCCTGACACAATTTTTCTCAAGTGAGTTATGTCTCTGTGAAACATTCAGCTTTGGAATCGCATTTAATTGAAGGTGCTTCAATTAAGGCACCAAAGGCCTTTATCAACAAAGCCCCCTTCAGCTGGAGCAGTATCTCCATTATGATTTGAAGCAGCTTCAGGAAAGCTGCTGTCTTCCCTGCCCTCACATTTTGTAAATCAAAATAACAATCACCTCCAGCCTCTGACTAGCACAGGCAAAGCAAAGCCTATTTCAAGATGCAGTTGTTGTATGAGTCGGATTCTCGAGGCAGATCTAGTTTGAGGTGCCTCGGTTGAATGCCAAGAAGCTTGGCAGCTCACTGATTAGGACGTTTACTGTCCTAATCTACTTTTGCTACTCCTTTTTCACTGGCACCACCATTTCATACCTGTCTTAAAATGCAGTCTGCTAGCTAGCATTTAGATCTTTTTTTTTTCTAGAAAATACAGTTCTGAAATACATGATGGTGACGTATTCTAGTAAAGAGGCATTTTTTCATGTGATCCTGACTATAGCTTTGTGATACGCTATAATTAACTGGGCTTATAATGACAATTATTTTAGACCAGTAAGAGTAACATATAAGCTAGGCCTGCAAAACTTTAGTGCCTAAATAACATCTTCCTTGCATGCCCCTGCAGACAGAGGCCTTCTCTTTGTGCTAGAGCGAAACTGTCACAGGAGTTCGTAAATAAAATCACTGTCATGGTGTGTCATTCGAGCCGCTCTTACTAGACATGCTTTGCATGGTGTACTACTCCAGCCATCGCTGCTAAACTGTACTGACACCAATTTGTCACCTCTGAGGTCTGCAGCACGCTAAACACAGATGCTGTTGCACTGTAGGGGATATTGATCAGATCTAGTTAGTGCTTGGTGACTGTATGCTAGAAACCAATTGGGCAGATCACTCTGTGCTCGCTGGCAAGTAAAGCTCAGCTCAAGATGTGATCCATCCACCAATCTATAGTGACAGAGTAATACATTAAAACAGATTGATCCTTGAGCTCCACTAAATCAGGTAAAGTCCTTGTCCTTGGGTGAGTTTGTTTTATAGAGATTATTTATGTATGACTTTTTGGGTTTCTGTTGATATTCTTGAAACACTGTATTTCTCATTAACATCTCCCTTGCCAGAACTGCCTTATAATTTTAACCCTTCACTATGCCAAATGTTTCCCACACAAATATATAAAAAAGTAATTTCATGAGTAGTGAGTTGCCAGTTAAATATAACTATTCTTTATGAATTCTTCCTTGAATTTTAGCCTGAAAGCTAGATCCAAAATGATGTTTGCTCTCTGGAGATGCTAGAGGTAGAAGGGTTATGTCAGTTCAGAAGAAATCACCTCATCTATCTACATGTCTACCACAGATTTCTTTTCTGCTAGGATATGCAGCCTCAGGGTGCCACACTTCATCCTTTTTTTTTTTTTTCCCACATCTTACATTGTGGAAACACCACTATGTCTGATGACTGTATAAAGCAGAGGGGAAAATTGTGGACTGCAGATGCAATGAGTAAAGGCTAACCTTTTAAACAGCAGAAAGTAGCGTGGTCTCCTGTATACATCGGGATAGCAATTGTTAATGAGACAACAGCTGGTGATTGCTTTTTCATGGCTTTCAAGAGTTACTCTGTGTAACCCTCTAAGGTCTTAAATGGTGTCTGGTCTTCTCTTAGCAACTTCCTTGTTAAAGAGGGCTACCTAGCACTAGGAGTATTAACACTTCTCACTGTATTACAGTGAAACACTGGGAAAATCTGTTACCAAATTTCTGGAAGCTTAACTGTCAGAAATGGCATCTGCTGCATGAGAAAATTTACTTTTTTTTAGCTTCCATTCATCAGAGACCAGGCCGCTGCCCATTAGCTGTTTTACTTTGGAATATGCTTAAAAAATACATCTATAGCCTGTTTTCTTATTGGGCTAAAAGGAAAAGGCATGGTATGTGCAGTATGCTGCAGCCTTGTTGTCATCATCCTGCTAGGATGCGGAGCCTTCTGCCGACACCTGGTCTTTGCTGTGGTCTCACTGGGGCATAGGCCTTTGGGATGTGACAACACTGTCCTCACCTTCACCACTGGGAGCAGTGTCCTGGGCGCAGTGGGCTGGGACTTGTGGTCTTCCTTACCGATATAGGCCATTCTTTTTAGCCTTTAAACCTTGTTTTGGTGCTTCTCCTGGTGCTTTTGCACATGGGCACTTCGTCTATGTTTCATGCCAGTCGTAAGATTTCTGTTACAAACCTCTTCCTTTTCATGAGTGGAATCTGCAGATGACAGTGCTAGGTAGGATTTTTGGAATATCAATTTTAAATAGACAAAAATTAGTTTAAGGATGTCTTCAAGAAAGTGAGTTATATTCCTTGGCATATACAAAATTTAATAAGACTATTTTATTACTCTTGCATGCCTAGAAGTCACATTCCTATTTTTGCCTCCTACAGGACATCAAATTGTTCCTATCAATACATGTTCAAGTTGATTTACTGTAGTGTTTGCCTGCCAAGAGGCACTGTAGAACCCCATCAGAATAGCCCCAGTGGGCTGGGCTCTACGTGAGATAATAAGGGGACTGTGTGCTCTGCTACGTGGCCTCTTCCCCTGCATCCCGTGGGGCTACCTCTCTGCTATGTCCTACCATGCGAGTTTAAATATATATATATATAGGACGTAACAGACTTCTGATCTGAGGCTTGGTTTGTAAAAGAAAAACCTTTTGCAAGAAAACAGAAAACTAGAATCAATACTCACAAAGTGGAAATTCTGAATTTGCTTTGTCATTCTTTGACTATATAATACATCTACTTAAAAACAAATGTATATAATGCTTTGGATTATAGGCTATTTGGTTACAGAATTGCCTATACAATGCTTGTCCATGGTGATGGGAAAATGTTAAGTATCTAACTCTATCTGGTGGCATTTGTATCTTGAGTTTTCAGAATTCTTTTCCAAGTGGTTTTCAAAGTCTTTTGGTCTAGAAAAATACCTCATTTCTCCTCCTGAGTTATTTGAGAATTCCATAATGTTTCTCTCTTTGTATCAGCAGATAAAGTCTGAAAGACTAATTAACTAGAGAAAAGAGAAGGGATGGGAAGCAAAAGGAGAAAGGAAAAGGAGAAAGGAAAAGGAAAAGAGAGCCCATACAATCACAGAGCCAGTAGCAGGATGTCAGTCTCTGGGTGGGGGGCGCAGGATCAGTCCCAGTGGGGGGAACTGGGTAGGGCCACAGCAGTGGAGATGGACCAAGGCTAGGCTGGGAAGGCAGTCTGCAGGTCAGGTGTTCATTTGATATCACTGAGATTTAATACTAGTTAGCATGTTCTGTCTGGATTTTTATACCAGATAATCTTACTCCTTCAAATAAATGGTCCTGTAGTCTCTCACCTTTATAGCATACATAACCAAAGCAGATAAATTTTGAGATCTTATTTGTTGCCACTGACTCCTCGTTGGAAGATTTGTGAATTCCTTCTCCTTGATGTTTGCAATTTTGCTTACTGAAATGCAGAGACGAGCCTAGATTTCCAGTTGCTGAATTCCAGATGTTTAGTATACATGTACTCAAGAATATGAATAAAAATGCATGTTTACATGTATAGATAGAGGCAATTCTTAATGGTTTTTCTTTCCTCAGCCAGACATTTCCATGTTCAGTTCAATGTTATGTGTGATGCTCAACTTTGAGGTAGTCTTATATTTACTTACTTTCTCTTCTTATTTACTATTCAAACGACTCATTTTAAGTGCCTCATACTAACCACTGTTAAATAATTGTATATTACGAAGTCACTAGCATAAAGTTCTTCTTTTGTTTGTACAACACAGTGTAATGGAGCCTTATCCTCTTTGAGAGTTTGCAAAGGCTACTTTATTTAACAAAAAAGAAAATACGTAATGAATCTCAAGGTCTCAAGAGATCTTACAGAAATCATTTATCCTTTCCTGTCACTGTTTCAGATAAAATACTTTTTTTTTTCCCTCCTTCTGTAGTCCAGGATGTCAAAAGCTATTCCTCTCAAACAAAGACAAGAGGGCTTAATAAAAGCCCTGAATTGGAGGAATGACACCAGACCAGGCTGTTCTGTCAGATCAATCCAAATACTCCCTCTTCTTTTCTCTCATACTTTCTTCCACACCAAACTTCTGTCTGGTGACAGTATTTGCTTTTTTTATTTTTCTTCATGGGGACAGCAGCAAAGTTTGCTTAATATAATGAGCAATCCTTTGGGCTTGAGCCACAATGAAATGCATAAAAGAAATATTTTAAGTAATACAGTAACACACCTATATAGAGTGGTATTTTTGTACAGAAAAGGCACCTTTTGTGGTTTGTATTTTCTTGTTCTCCTCCCTTGGTTTTTTCCCCTGTTTCTCCTTCTGTTGTCTTCTAGACTTGTGCTTCAATATACCCTTGGAATTTTCAGCATAGCTGGAATTTCACAAGTCCTAAAGTACTGCTCTACAGTATAACCAATACTGAACATGAATAACTCTTACATAAACCTTTATTTCAATGCCAAACATTAGTTTATCCGGTGTTTGACATTAGCTCCTTATTTCGTGAAGTACTTTATATTCAGTGTTTTATTGCATCATGGGAAAGCAACAGCTTAACGCTTATCGCCACATGATCACTTTCCATGCTGAAGAGGATGGAGCAAATTAAAAATGCACATATTGAAACAGATGTGTCTGCACATCTCAGGCTACTTGCAGATTTGGGTCTTGTAAATTTAGGCTGGTGAAAATAGATTAAGGTTCTGAAATTAGAGCCAATATTGGAATGCCCATAGAGCCTGTATAACGCAATTGTAATTTGCGGTTTGGAAAACAAGGTTTTCTTATTTCTTGCTGATTCTTATGAGAAACAGCACTGATGTACAATTCTCTTCTGGCCAAATGCTGTGCATTTTAAATGCAGCAGCTTGCACATACATATGCATTCCATGCCTTCATTCAGATCAGTATTGGATTCCTATCGCTTTGTCTGGGGTAAGACTTTCCTGCAAGCCGAAAGTTTTTCATGATTGCTCTAGCTAATCTGTGATTCAGAAGTTCAGCACAAATCCATCTAACTTGCATGAATCAAGCAGTATATATCCTGACAAGCTTGTAAATTAAATCACGGAAGGTGGTCCAGCCTAATTACATTATTCTTAACTGAGGGAGTTCAGCAAATGTGTTTAATAATCTACAACTTAAAGAGCACTCAATACAAATTGTTTTGGAAGGGTAGGGTGGATCACTAAGCCATCAAATTGAGAGGCAGAGGAGGAACAGATGGAAAGAGTGTAATGCATTAAAACACCTAAATATGCAGTCTTTAAAAGACTGGTTTTCTAGTTCAGAGTCCTAGGATTCTAGAGTTGGAAAATAAAGGCTGTTTATATCCACTGTGATCTTACTGGAGAGAAATTTTACTTGTCTTTGTGGCTGTACTTTTTTTGCAGCACTAATGCCTTTTCCAGTGACCTTAAAAATCTCTTATTAATGCTGTTAGCTTAAAAGAATGCTAAGTGCAACAAATTGTTCAGGTTCAACCTATCACACTGACAGGCTTTAAAAACACCAGGGAGATGTTTATTTCTGGAAGCGGTGTGTGGCCCTGAGTACCTTTACCAAACAGAGTTAGGGTCCAATCGCTGTCTTGCTTGTGACTCTGTCCAGGTCTCAGCTGAGCTGCAATAACTGATCATGCATGAAAGCTCTTGTCCAGAACTAAAACCAGCTTGGCAATCTCATTAACATTTTTACTGTGATCATTTCTTTCTTTCTTAGGATGAAAGCACAAAAGATTTGGATATTTCTCTTGGCTTTTAAGCAAGTGTCTAGTCTCATGATAAATTAAACAACATTTTTTCATTCTATGCTGTATATTATAGTTAGAGGCAAACGTGCAGTGCTTAGGGTTTGGGGTATTATTTCCAAAGGTCAGTCTTTCAATACTACGCTTTTCTTACAGGTGAGGGTGCAATCAAAGTTTGAAATATTTTTTCCTAATTACATTTTGTTTTGGGATTAGAATAGTAAAATTAAAGGGGAGGAAAAAAAAAGGAAAGAAAAATACACATGAAGTTAAAAAAAAAAAGTTTTTTATCCTAAATAAAAATTTATATACATGAGAAGCCAAAAAGTGCATTATTGTCTGTTCTGCTGCTTTTGTTGACATTTATCCATAAACATTATGCAAAAAGAACCAGAAAGAATGAGCATTTAACATTATGTTTTACTGTTCCTTCCAAAAGTCAAGAACTGGGAGGCAATTTTGCTTTTTCAAAAAGCAGAAGTAGAAAATAACAGCACTAGCTGATTATATATAAATATAGGTGAGAAAAGGTAATGCTTAAGTAAAACAACTCCTTCTCCCTCTATTCAGTATTTAATGATGTTATCTGATGTGCCATACATAGCCTGGTATTTCTTGTTTAGGGGCTTTTTACCTTTTCCAGTAATTGCATCCTGTGAACATTTATGTCTCATTTTCTTCCATTTGTTTTGTTGGTAAAATTGATACAATGCTTTTAAAGTAGATCTTTTTTTTTTAATTTATTGAGTAAATATCCAATTTTTATGTTTTGCTTGTTTGGGGGGTTGTTTTTGAAGATTTTTTAGTAGGTCGCATGAATATTTTCTTGGTCAGAATCCATCAGAGAAATGTTTCTTCCCATCTACAAAGTGTTTGACACACTATTTATGTGCCCCAAGTTTCTCACAGTCTATAGCAAAATGGAGATCAGAAGCAAACTGAAGCGTCTCTTTTACTAAATATGGGATAATTCAGGTTGGAAGCAGAGGCAGCCGTGAGATGACACCAGGTGACTCTGGCCTTTATCCAGGTTGGGCTGGAGAACCTCCATGGGTGAGGTCTGCTCAGCCTCTCTGGGCAGCCTCTTCCATTGCCCACCTCATGGGGAAAAAGCTTCTCCTCTTATTTGGTGTGAACCAAACTTCAACTCATGTCCATTGCCTCCCATCCTCCTGCTATGCACTGCTCCATCTGGCTCTGTCTTCTCGCCCTGTATCTTCCCTCTCCCCCCACCCCTGCTCCACTTTAATGATGTTTCCTGTATTGGAGGAGTGGGGAGGGCAAAACTGGACATTATTGCAGAAGTGGTTTAGTGAGTGCGAAGTAGAAAGGGGTAATCCTCTCCCTCCATCTGCCAAACGTGCGCCTGTTGATGATACAGCCCAGGACACAGTCGGCATCTTTGCCTCATAGATAATCTACCTTTTTACTATTTATTACCATTTTAAAGACACTGAGTGAGTCAATAGAAGTTTGGGGGTTTTTTTGTTTGTTTGTTTTTTGGGTTGGTTTGTTTTTTGTTGTTGTTGTGGTGGTTTTTTTCCTAAATATAAGCATTTCTATAATGGTGCTGTGTAAACACTGTCACTTCAGGAAAAACTGGCAGTCAGTTATTCATTCACAATCATTGATATTCCTGCAATAGGCAAAGCAATGGATTGACATGAACAAGTACAGCACTAGAAATAAACTTATATGTGGTCCTGGCTAAAAGTATATACAGTGGGTGAAAATGAGCAAAAGGGAGAGAAAGGGAGCACACCCATATAGTGCGTTGGGAAGCTCTTAACCATTTCTTTTGATTTTTGTAATTGGATCCCAGCATATGCATTTGTTTTTCTATTGATTATCAGAAAGTTAATTTAATTTCACCTTTTCCTGGGCTGTGGTTAGAGGTAGTCTGCCTGTACTGCTGGAGGACAAAGAAAGGAGACTGTTTGGTTATCACTGTACCCCAAAAGAGTAAGGAATGTGTATCCTTTCCATAATTTTCAACAAAACCTTAGAAAAGAAGATCATTTAAATGCTGGTGCTGTCTTCTAATGGAAGTGTTTGGGTTATTATTAAACTTCCTATTCACGCAAGTGTTGACCACATGCTGAGTCTTGCACCAGGTGTAATCTCATCTCATTACGTTCTTACTGGTAACCCTTGATCAGCATCGTTGTCTTGCCATGCTACTAGCTCTTTTGCTCCTCTTGGCAGTCTTGATGATATTACTGCTGTTATGTACATATTCATATACAGATTCATATATATATTCATATACATATTCAAATACATGACTTTTTTATATTCTATATATATATAATGAACAAATTCTCTTGGAAGAAACTGTGTTTCTAGCATGCTGGGTTAATGCAATAGTTTTTGCTTGGTAATCCCACATCTATCACTTTGTTCTCTTAGGTTTTGGGGGGGATAGGAGATAACTGTAACTTTCTAGGATGTCTCTGTAAAAGACATCTTGGCTGCACAAAATGTATTGTCCTAGAGAGTATTAAACTTCACAAATGTCTTAAACTGTTTAAAGTATTTAATGCTGTAGTGATGACAAACGGGAAGTGCTGACTTTCCATTAGTTGTAGTAAATATATATATAAGTAAAATTTTTAAAAATAAGCCAATGATATATACTATTTTAAACCAGAAGACCAAATAAGCAGAACATGTTTTGGTTGGATGGTTGGTTGGTTTGGTTTTGGTTTTGGTTTGGTTTGGTTTAGTTTGTTTTTTGTACTTGAAATTATACACAGCACTGGAAAAGGTGTCTTTTTGTAGGGAAGTTAACTTTTGTTAGTAAAACCTCTATATTAATGAAACAAGAAGTAAACTAAATTCCATATATTCTAGTTAAATGTTATAAGCAAGATCATTTCAAAAGGCAATTGCAAATGATTTGTGGACTTTGGTAGCCTTACATCAGAATCAAGCTACAAAAGACAGTTTTGTGAAAAACTTGGGATAAGGTGGAAGTGTTTTGTTTCCTAACTCTTCCAGCTGCCTTAATTGCTGAGGCTTTGACAAATACTGTACTAGTGTAATGAAAGCCTTTTTGTTTGCCTGTGTTTGGTAAATAATTGATTACTAGCTTATAATGTGGCCCTAAGAGCTGGAAGTGCCTTCCTTAACGCTGCCGTGTCACTTATAATGGAGCTGAAGTAGGACACTGGGTGAAACAGACTGTGCTGGAATTTCCTGGTGTGCAGAATGCATCCGAATGAGTCTCTATCAACCACCCACTTGTTTCACTTTCTGACACACTTGTTAGCTACCTGTAGCTATGCAGGTGGCCTAGAAAGTGATGTTGTGGTCTGATGATTTTTCTTCCATTAGAAACAAGAACAGCATGGATCTTTCACTGCTTTAAATTTCTTTTTCTTTTTTTAATTGAGTCTTACCAGCTGATGCAGTTTATATTGAATAACAATAGCCTTCTACTTAATATACTCTCAGACATTTCAAATCAAAAATAATTTCTGTTTTGGGAGTTTAACTTTATTACTCACTATCAGGATGCAAAATAACCATTTGATGCTTTTTCTTCCAGTCAGCCTTATTTTTCACATGATTAAGTATGCCACCAAATGCAAATCACCTACAATATTTCTTAAGCTACTGAAAGACTATTCAAAACGTGAATATTTTTAACCCTCTATTTTTCAGTAGTCAAAAAAGCTACAGAAATCTGCAAGTTTTTATTTGTCTGTGAATCCATAATTGCATAGCCTTAGCTTGTCCTTTATTGGAATCTAATGTTTACATATATCATTAGTATTTAGCTGGAAAATTCTTTGGTGTTATCTTGAAGCTCTTGCTTGCATAGCTCTTGCACCAGGTCTTCAGGGCAGTGAATAGAGATTGGGTGGGAAATGTCAGTAACCCATGGACTTTTTGTTGTGTCTGCATAAGCAAGTGGGTTACAAAAGTGTGGCACAATCAGATCCTCTGTTCTGCCACTGGAGAATATTTATTAGGCTGTTTAAAATTGAAAGGTCTGGATCAAATAGAGGTTTAGGATTTATATATGCATTTAGGCTGTTTAGTAATAGCTTTTTATCTCCTAAAATCCATATAGATTCTGTGAAGTCATATGAAGTTTCTAGGATTTTTTCCTTAATATGAAGGTCATAAAATTCTTACTACAAGTTGACCACACTTGCATGTGTGTATGTATGTATAGATACAGGCGCATAAAAAAGAAAGGAATGACATGGATGTATGGGAAAAAAAAGAAATCCTGCAAAGTCTTTTGAAACGTAGAAGATAATGAAGCTCTGGTGCTTGAAATGAGAATTGCACTGAACGTTTTATGTAAATGTTTATGTGAGAATGAAAGGAAGAAGAGCCAAAGGTGTGCTTTGCTTTCTGCAACCCCGTTTGAACACTTGGGCAAATCACAGGAGGGAACCATAGAGTATCATCTATGGCAGGAAATTGCCCAGGATTTCACTGATGGAGATAGTAAGGTAAGGTCTAGCTGGTCATTTCCCTTAGATTCTACAGTATTTTTCTGGCAGCTCACCTTGAAGTAAATAATAATAATAATAGTAGTAGTAGTAGTAGTAGTAATAATTTATTTTGTCTTTTAATACAAAGATAAGTACTCAAATGAGTAACTTCACTTGGAAAGAATGAAGACTCAATATTCTAAATACAGAGGCTTCCACGGGCTACCACTTCCTTTGGCAGCCCCTTTGTAGCCCCCCTCAAGCTGCAGCTCATGGTTTTGTGTCCCCCTTTACCTTAGCCCTCCACCTTTTTCCTCCAATAGCTGCCAGCTTTTAGCACCTGGGGGCAGAATAAGGCAGGCACTGTCAAACCAAAGTTACACCTGCTGCAGTAGCTCTCAGGGCTTTGTGGAACTGCAGAGCTGAAGCTCCTTAGCATGGCTTTTCTTCTCTTTCTGTCTCCCTGTCTCTCCCAATAAAGCTACACCTGTGAAGTTCTAGTAGCTCAGTTTAACACAACAGCTTTTGAACAGAATATGGATGCATGTGAAAACAAAACTTTTTCAAACAAAATCTTATTGTGGGATATAGTTTTGCATCCATTTTTAATTTTTTTTTGTCTGAACAAACAAACAAAGGAAATATGAAAATTTTTGTTCAGCGTAAGTATTGAGCTAGGATGAGAGAGAAATCACTTTCAGAAAAAGTAATATTCTCTAATTGTTCTGATATTTATATGGCAAATTTTAGGTACTTTAAGTTTCTGGAAGTTCTTTTTCAAATAATGACAAGGAAAATATTTAATACTTTTAGAACATTTTGCATACACTCAGAATTATAGAGTAATAAGAGTAATACTACCTCTCCATGCCTATGCACTGTGTATTATTGAGCATTCCTTGGCTCAGTCGTATATTGTATATGCCCCATTTAACTTGTATTCATTTTGTGCATCTAAAAATAATTTGCCATCAGTTTTGTTCAGACAGTTAGAATGATGCAAGGACACTTACCTGATGTTTTCCTTTAAAATATGCAAAGTGTGAAAACTTTACACCACCTTTTAAAGTAGAACTGTCAAATGTTCCTGAGTCTTTCAGTTAAGGTGAAGATTTTTAAAAGGAAGGGATTTATACACTGCAGTGACCTTTATAAAATTTCTATATGTAATACACGTCAATTGTCATCAGAATAAAGAAGAAAAGAGCACTTGTCAACATTTTCAGATGCTAGACTTTCAACTTACTTAAATCTTACAGATAAGCAAAGTCTTTGTGAAATAGCTGGCCAGCAGACTTCTGAAGCACTGTTGTGCTTTGTATTGCATTTGATGTCCAGAAGACATCTGTATGTTTGAGGAGTCACAACTCTGATTTAAATCAGGGTAAGAAAGTGTGTAAAACTATTACTTATATGTGATCAAACTCGATGGGAAATTGGACTTCCTTCCAGATAATACCAAATACTGGAACTACAGCTAGCTGTCTGTCTTTTTCACACAGTACTACTCAATTACCATTTTAGATTTACACTGAATACACGCCATTTTCTGAAGACAAATATAATCTAAAACTAGAAAATGAAAATTATAAGCAAATCCATCCAACTAAATCTGAATGCAATTTAAATAGAAAAGATATGCAAAAGCTTTTTTAAAGGTTGTTACTTAATACCTGAGAGTTAGTATCACAGAATCACAGAACAGAAAATTTCATTCATGGGGAAAAATGCACATCTTTCTTGAATAATTCATATTATCTTCTATTGAATAATTGCTATTATTTAAAGAGGTTTGGGTTTATTTGTTGCTGCTTTTTTGACAGGGGCAGAGGAATTGTGTTTGTTTGTGCTGTGCATATGCCTTTCTTGAACTTTATGGGTCTAAAACTTCCAAGCGTTGACTATTTGAAGGGTACACCATCAGATTAACATTTTTTAATCCATGTGCAATCAACTTTTTTCATATTTAGTATGAACTGGCAAAACAGCTACATTTTCCAAAGTGTAGCATGGTGTAGATCTGTTTATAATTCTAGTTTCTAGCTGATCCATTTGCTTCTTTAAGGATTGCAGCAGCCTATCTATTGCTTATAAGTGAGCGCGCAAGTTATTCATATCACCTCCTTGCTCAGCACCTCAAATTTTTCTGAAATATACACACAAAAATTCTTCTATAATAGACTATAGAGTTTAACAAGAATGAATGAATCAGCATTTGTCTTATTCCCACATGGAAGGATAGGCTAACTTGAGAAAACAGGATGGAGGTCATGGAGTAGTGTTCTGCAGGCAGCAGCAGTGCTGGAGGTAGAAGGAATTTCTGAAAGTAAGATTGCTTTACATGGTTGTGAGCATTATTTCACCATTTTCTGTGCTTCCAAAACCTATTTTCTGTTCCAAGAGAGCTAATTAAAAAAAAAAATCTTTTTACCAATATGAAAAGAGAAAAAAAAATGTATTTTAGTGATCCTTGTTTCTGGATTCTGTACCAGAAATAACATATTATAGAAACCAATGCTTTTATGTAAGTATACAAAATACCTGTTCGACAATTTTACTTAAAAATTATTAAGAACAGGACACAGAGAATTCTACCTGCTTCTTGATAGCTACTTGGAATCCAGAAACTTATTTAGTGTATATATATATATTTAGATTTCAGTTATATAATATGAAGCAATTAGTGTATAAACTAGCACAGAGTTTGAAAACACAGCTAGAACAGTTGTAATACTTTTAGACAAATTCTACGCAGAAAGAACTTGCCAAGGGAATGTTTACTGGGTGCAATTTACTTTATGTAACTGTGGTGTGCTAATGAGCACCTACCCACAGTACTGGTATGTTGGTAATGATTCCAGATATCATGAATATTCCTCCAGAAAAGTTTTGACAGAACTTATCTTCCAAAAGTTCCTTTCGTTCAAGACACCAATGAAAGAGGGTTGGAAGAATCTTGATGCGAGAAGTTACCCTTCCTGAAAACCATTTCCAGTGAAGAACCTTCCTTACTCAGGGGGGAATGAAAATTCCAAAACAGGGGTTTGGAGCAAGATGCCAAGTAAAATTAATGCTAACCATTTCAGGGAAGCACTCCCAACTCCCAACAGAAATGCTAAGCAATCTGTGGATGTTGTTCATGTTTCAGACCCGTTGTGGTAAATGTGGTTCAGTGACGGTTTTTGCTTATGGTAGTGAGGGCTCTCGAGGTCCTGTCAAGTGTTCTTGCTGATTTCCCCACTGGCTGCAAAGTGGGATAACACTTTGAAAGCAGTTAGTCACTGAAGTGTTGCTTCGTTCTCAAAAGTGATCTTACATTGCATTGACTTTAGAAGAGAAATAGACTACTAAGAGACAAAGATGCTAGAGCACTTTTGCAAATTTTAAACAAGACACCTGCTGCTGTTAGTAATTTATATACTAGTTATATATATGTGTTCACTCTTAAAAACTAGAGACTCAAAATGCCAGGGTGTATCTGGAGTCCTGCCTGTCGCTGCGCTGCCTCAGGTCTGCTTGGTAGTATAGATAGTATAGGTCAAATGTGACTAAATGGAAAAATCCATAGCATAGGTAGAAATTTTACACACAGTTCTAACATTACGTGCACCATATGCAGCAATACCAGCACACGCAGATGACAGACCATGTTGCTAAACTGGAAAAAAGGCACCTTCCAGTCATGGCATCTTCACAATGTAAACATGTCAAAGGGAGAACATCTTCTGAAGATGTATGGTCATGTTCTGTGGTTTGGACTGGAGGAAAAGGCATGTGCATGGGATGGGGGGGTGTCAGGGTTTTTTTGTCCCACTCACCTTCACTGAGCCCTCTGCAGCAATGGGGGCCAGGCCAAAGCTTGCCTAATTAAAAATGGAACTGGGATTTTTAACTATTTTTGCTCCAGGAGCAAAAGTGTTGGGAGCAGTGCAATACCAGAGTTTAGCATAAAACACTGCAGACATTGATGACATGGTTTGACTTCTGTGGTTGGAAACTGCACATTACTGATCATGAACAGGGACAGTTGAATTCATAGCAAATGCCAGAATAAAATTTAAATAAAAGATTTCTCAGACCAACTAGGATAATAGTGAATACTATGTGTTTGTTATAGCAGCATAGTCAATCAACACAGCAGTCAGTCTTCATTTTCATCGTAGACAACAGTCTTCATTGTTAGTCTAATTCTTATAATTTGTATTCTACACAGAGTTAGGAATGTAAATGGCCTCAAATTTAAGCAGCACTCAGTATCTAATCCTGGTTGTTCTACCCAGCCCTGTCCTTTTGAACTGAACAGTTTCATAGGGGGAATCTAGCTGAGGTGTTAGATAACCTTTCACAGATAAAGTTTCTTCTTTAATTAAACAATATCCTTAAAAGTACAAATCACTTTCTCAGCGCTGGGAGACTGCTGTAAACACATCAGAAAATAAATTGGGTCACTCCCATCTCCCCAGCAGCGTGTCTAGCTGCCTTTATACATCTTCCACTCAATTTCCTTATAAGCCCTGAAAATGCATATTCAGTGCAGCAATTTATCCTCAATGCTTCAGTGCAGAACTGTCTTAATTTGCCAATTAACACTTCACCACCCTCCAGCAGGGCCATCAGTTTCTTTATGACTGTTAAAGCAGCAGTGGGATTGTGCTTGCTCACTGCAGAGTGTGGTGCTGCCAAGGGGGTTACGTACAGGTGAAAGTCATTTCTATTACAGAGTTCTCACTTCCAGAACATGAGAGTTGAAATACCTTGCTATTGTCTCAAGTGTTGTCTCATGGTGGTAACAGCTATGTGGGTTTGTGTTTCTCTGTGTGATTTCTTTGTTTTTTTTTAAACCAATGAAACAGAAAGGAGTAAGAAATGAATATCTCAAGAACAGAAGATGTAGTATAGCTTCTAACATAGCAGGAACCAGAACTGGAGGGATGAGGAAACTTGAAAACTAGTGATCATGCTTAAATTTATGTCTTGTTATCACAATTAATAACTCTCCTGCACATTAAACCTGTGTAAGTCAAGCTGGATATGCAGAGGTTGAAATATAAAGTGTTTCATGTCCTGACTGTAGAAGGCACAGTCTAGTGTTTGGTCAGGCTGTAGCTGTATCTCCTCAAACAGTGCTGTAACCTTCCTTGCTTTATTGTGGTGGTATACTATCAAAATAACAAATTTGTATGTACTAAAAGTCTATCCATATGCATACCTCTTTAAAGCAATTCCATACTAATTCTAAGCAATTTTTTGTAATCACATTAAATAGCCTACTGTAGTAGTATAACCTTGAGAACAGGAGGAAGGCAATAACCATATTACGTCTCCTTCAGGTTTTAAGGTGATAATTTGCTCCAGATCGTGCTCTGGGTGTTGTTTCAATCAATTCAGTTTCATAAAATTTCTCACTAAGATACCAGGGCTTAAGTGTGATTCTTAGTAACAATATCACTTTAAAATAAATGTAATTATTCAGTTTTTCCTTGATGTTTTTTATTTTAAGGTAGGAAATTACATAAACTTGCTATCCAGTAAGTCCTGCCAATCACTCGGCATTGAATTTTTATTCTAGAGAAGAGCTATAATGTTTTTAAGTTTTATTGAGGGTAGATTTAATTTTTCTTTAATTTTTTCTTTTATTTCTTTATTTTTTCTAATTTTCCTGGTATCTGCTTTTGTTTTCCAGTAGTAAAACCAAACGTGGGAAATGTAAGCTGTGAGGTCCTAATCAACTAATTGCCTGGGTCTTGCCAGTTGCGCTCAGCCTGATCTACAAAAGCAAGAGTCATCAGACTGTTTTCTTTGTCTCCTCTGCACAGGTATGAAATTATTATTGGTTCTGAGTTCTTTGTTGGTATTTGTCCTGGCACTAGATGCAGCGTTCACATTTTTAGGTATTGGGAAGCTTAAATGATAGGAGTTTTGGCAAAAGTGTTTGGGATCAATTTTTAACAGTTCTTTGTAGTAGCTCAACCTGGAACAGAAATAAATTGATAAAGCAGAGGCTTGAACAAAGTTAGAGGGATAGCTTAAGTTTGTAAAGAAACCTGATAATATTTTTAAGTTAATGTTATAAAATCTCATCTACGGCTCAAGAACCTGTTTAAAGTCCACACAAGTTTTGTTATTGACTGATGTGAATCAGACACATACAGAAAATCCTGCAGGTTGGGGAAGGATCCCAGCTGTTAGGATTCCCTTAGAGTTAAATCTGCGTCATCGTCATGCCTGTCTGACAGGGGTTTCGGGCCCTTATGAGCTGTGAGGAAGTGCTTGTGCCATGCTATTTTACAGAGAACCTGGAGACAGAAGAGGTCCAGGTGGATCCTGTGGTTGCTAGATCCATGTTTACACAAACCTATCTGTGAAGACAGGGCAGAGTAAACGTGAAGTCTGCTGCTTTCTTGTGCTCTCCCCATAAGCATTTCAGCTTTCTACAATAATAGTTGGCAGTTTGTTTGCTCGTGGAGAGGGCCATTTTTGCTGTAAGAAATGAATAAATTGTATGTTGCTACCTAATACACCACGTGGTCACATTGGTTGAGGAGGAAGTTTCTGCCGTTAAGATATTATGCATAAGTGATGTATTATGTAAATATGAAAAGCCACTTTATTACTTTTTGCACTGTGGATTTCTTCCTAATCTCATCTGTGATGGCTAAAAGACTGTAAACAGATGGAAAGACCTCTGCCAGTTCTATCAGACTATGTGGTTGGATTAGAGCCAATTGCTTGAAGTTTTTTTGCAAAGCATAGTACTTCTCATTGCAAGCCAGTTACATCAGACTTCAGCTGAAATACATTTCTGAAACAAATGCAGATCTGGCATTGTCTTCTGTCCCTGAGTGTTCATGCATACAGATGTTCAGTTTCCAAATAATTTTAATTTTTGAAAACTAGTTGATTTATTGCAAATGTGGATACAGGAATCAGTTGGAACCTCTATGCAGTGGAACAAAAATGTTCTTTAAAAACGAGCAGCACTTCTGTATTACAGTTTCCTCTCTCCAGTTTTGGAACATGTGTAAACTTAAGTGGACAATGGCTTACTGTAAGCTACTAGAATGTTATTAACTGATACTGTGATGAACTTACTGGCCATCAACTATCTATCATAGGTGACTACAGTTTTATTCTTTAGTAATTGTTGATGTTCTGTGAGTTTGTAGGTCTCTTTAAAACATTTATTCTTCACGTGCAACTTTGAAATGTACACTGCTTTCTGTTGCAGTGTTATAAAACATGCCATTTTTCTTTGTAGTGATAAATGCTATTTCTTTATACTTATGGTTTTAAGACCCTAATGTAAATGAGCGATTACAATGAACTTCACCACCTTACCATGCAGTTTCACAGTAGTGCAGTTCTTGATCTGTGTTTGAAACTGTACTTTTAAGGTAATTCATGTGTTGCTTTTTTTTAATTCTGCTTTGCAATCATTACTTTGGCTTCACTTGATGCTTATGATTTTACCAGCTAGTAGGAAGTCCAAAGAACATTTCACAAGCAGGCAAGCTTTCTTTTTATATAACAGTATTTTTCAGGCTTCTAAGTATAGCTGAAGTCTGAAACAGACCCCAGGCTTAGCAGCTTTAGCTGCGCTAAGAGGAAATTCATTCTTCCTGGAAGGTTTTTGTTTGTATTTATTTTAGGCTGTAAACCAGATACTGTATTCCTGCAATGGTGAAAAAGCTTAGGAATTCAAATGTACCTCTTCTCCTATCAGTGGCACTGCTGAGAAAAGTCAGACAAATGGACAGGAACGGCAAGGCGTACGCCGTGAGCATACTGCTTAGCATAAGATGAGAGCAGGAAGAAATGAATAAGCAACAGTAAAACTCTTAGTATCTTTCATTTTACGTTTACATTTTACATTTCAAGTTTACATTTAGAGGCTCAAAGTTGATGTGCTTTGTTTGGTTATGGTTTGGGCTATTTAAAAGTATTGCCTTCCTTTCAAATGTTATTAGGAAAGGGTTTTGGCTACACTGATATTTATTGTTTACTATTCTGATTGCTCTTGGTTTTCCTATACTTCATGCTAAATTAAAAAAGCCAGTAGTATCTTTGTCTTATTGGTCACTGAATAAGGAATGCGTTCACATCATCTTCTTTTTGCTGAATAAGCTTCATCTGTTCCAGAAATAATGTTTCTTTTAGAATCACATCTAACACAAAAAGCGTAAGTTTATAAGACTCAATAAAAAGTACAGGAGCTTGACTCCTGTTTTCCTTCAACAGATTTTTTTGCAACTAAATTCCACTGTAACGCAGCAATTGGGTAGGTGAAGATGTTGCTTAGTTTATTGGGAAAAGTGTGTGCTTTTCTTTTAGTTATTTTAGAGGATTGGGTTTACGTGGTAAAGGTTTGGTAGCAGGGGGGCCACAGGGGTGGCTTCTGTGAGAAGATTCCAGAAGCTGCCCCATGTCAGATCAGAGCCAGCTCCAGCCGGCTCCAAAAGGGACGCACCGCTGACCAGACCTGAACCAATGAGCGATGTTGTTTGCGCCGCTGCGAGAGCAGATTTAAGAAGCAGAAAAAAACTGTGCAACCTCAGCTGGGAGTGAGGGGAGTGAGGAACAGCCCTGCAGGCACCAAGGTCAGAGAAGAAGGAGGGCAGGAGGTGCTCCAGGCACAGGAGCAGACGTTCCCCTGCGGCCCGTGGTGAGGCCCATGGTGGAGCAGGCTGTCCCCCTGCAGCCCCTGGGGCACCACATGGAGCAGATCTCCACGCTGCAGCCCGTGGAGAGGAGCCCACGCAGGAGCAGGTGATCCGGTGGGAGCTGCCACCCGTGGGGGACCCGTGCTGGAGCAGTTTGCTCCTGAAGGATGGACCTTGTGGTACGGACCCATATTGGAGCAGCTCTTGAAGAGCTGCAGCCGGTGGGAAGCCCACGCAGGACCCTTTCGGGAAGGACGGCATCCCGTGGGAGGGACCCCACGTTGGAGCAGGGGAACAGAGAGCGGCCATGAAGGAGCGGCAGAGACGAAGCGATACAGACTGACCGCAGCCCCTGTTCCCCTGCGCCGCTCGAGGGGAGGAGGTAGAAGAGGGGGGATGGGGGGAAGGTGTTTTTAGTTTGCCTTTAGTTTCTCACTGCTCTAGTTCGCTAGTTATAGTAATAAATTACATGAATCTCCCTATGTTGAGTCTGTTTTGCCAGTGACGATAATTAGTGAGTAACCTGCTTGTCCTTATCTCAACCCTTGAGCCCTTGTCCATTGTATTTTCTCCCCGTTTCTTTGAGGAGGGGGAGTGAGCGAGCGGTTGTGGGGGAGGTCGGCTGTTTAGCTGGGTAAAACCACCACAGAGTGGCAGAAACTTATTTTAATGTAAGGTGAAATTCATTATATAGCCTCCTAATGACAAGAACACAGGTGTTTTTAGAGCAGTTGCATACTGCAAGACTTCTGGGGAAGAATCAACAGGGTTGTTAATGCTGCATGGTATTATCACTAACTAGGTGGAAAATGAAAGTACTCATATTTTTGACTTGCTGAATTCTGTGTAGTTTACTACAGCCACATCATTAATTCTTGATGTAAAGCATACATTACATGTGATGCACAAATTTATTTTTGATTGGAATAAAACATGCCCCACAAAGTTCAAATTAGTTGCGTTCCTGATCTGGCCTACATCATCTTCTGCTTTTGACCTAATGTAATCAATCAGTCCTGATACAAATCTGTCATTATATTCTGTGTCCCTTAAGATTTCTCACTGCAGGAGAAAACACATTTTTCATTAATTTATGTTAATACATACCAACATCTTTTTGCTGCTTTGATCTATACTGAAGATATATAAGAAAAGTTTGATTTTTAGCAGTACCAGGCTCTTCATTATTCTTTGTAAAACTTTCAGTAAGCTGAACGTGTCTTGTTAAACCTGATAAATTTTTCCAGTTGTTTAAACTAGAAGATTACAGTCTTTAATAATGATAGTATAGTTCATTTTTGTAGTTATTATACCTATTTTTGTCTTACTTCATCTGTGATGTTACCTAAGTGTAACTCAAAACAGATGAGTATTTTTATTCAGAACATAGTTTTCAGCTATAGAAAGCAGTAATTTGGATTCTTTCCTTTCTATCTCCCTTTTCTTGTTCCTGTGCTTGTTTTTTCAAATAATGAAATCAATTGTGGGGAAAAAAAAAAAAAAAAAAGAATAGGTTTGACCTGTAGATAAAACATTTAAGTAAATTTTTTCTACCCAAAAGTTCCTTTCAACCAACTAAATATCAAGTACAACCTGAATGTGAGTTAGAAGAATGGTACATCTTCTCTCCAAAAATATCCAGCAGCACATGCTCAGCACACAGTTAGAAAGGGCAGGCATGTATGATAATTCCTCTGATATCCCTACATTTCCATCTATTCTCTCATTAGAAGATTTCCTGAGCTAGATGTGGTTCCTGTCTACTTAGTAACCCATAATTTTTCCACGTACTTCACATCTCCCCTTCTGGCAGCAAGTAGTACAGACTCGCTACCTGTTGTGTGAGAACTCTCTCTGCTTGTAAAAGAGCTGAAAGCTCAAAAGTGTCAAAAAAACCAGCTGCAAATTACTTGATGGCTGGAGGGCTGGCATCAGAGTAGCCTTTTTTATTTGATTGAATATGCCAATTGAACAGACCTGCATGTTGCGTCGTACTAAGAGTACGTTAAAACCTGTGAAGGTTTTAAAACCAGGCAGCTGTATTTTCTGTCGTGTCCAAATGGTCAGACAATCAGCAGTTGGGTACTTGAGCTGCTTTTCTCCCCTTTCGACTTGTCCTGTTTTCAGGCTTCCAATTCATAATTTTCTGCAGAAATATTTCTTTTCCTGACTTCAAATTTCCAATGTTAAAATGCTTCTGCAGCATTCCTTTCCCTTGCTCTTTCTCCACATCTGGAATGGAAATCCTGGTTGCTGTATTGCTTCCATTAGTTTTCCAGAGAAAGGAAGTGACGGTTATAGAAGAATGTCACATATATGGCTGAACTGCTGTTAGAAACACAGTTGTTCTTTGTTTATAGACAGTAGAGTCTGTAGAGAATCTTTTTCTGTTAATTAGAAAGTTTTCATTATGAAATTAAAAACTATAGTCTTCAAGATAAAAACTCGAAGTCTTTTTCTGAAAATCTGTATTTTCAGACAGATTGAAACAGATATTTCCATAACTGTAATTTATGCAATTCTGAATCAGAATTTAGATTAAAACTTTGAAGTGTCTGCTACAAAGAGCTGTGATATTAAAAACTCTGGGTTTTATTCTGGGCTCTTGCACATCAGACAAGATTTTTGATTGTAATGGGGTTTTCCTTCTTTAAGACATATGAAAAGAGTGAGTTGTAAAGATTTATGTACTATGTCACAGTGTTCTTAGAGATTGCTGTTTTTGTAAGATTGGTTCTTCTATGAAAGCATTTTTCTTCCACTGTCCATCAAAGTTACATTTCTGGCTCTAGAAGTAAGGTTTTTCCCACTACTGTGGTTGTTGTCTTTTTTTTTTTTTCTTTTTCTAAAGTGTCAGTCACACTTTGGAGGTGTTATTCTTTTTAACATTACCTAGCTTTATGATGCTGTCAAAATTATGAAGTGTATTACTAAAGAATGAGAGAAATGGAGAAGAAAAGGGGATTAATTTAGAACAGTAAGAACTGTCCATAGTAAAATTTTATTTCTTTTGTTCATGAAAGTCATGTTCTTATCTTACAATGATCCTCTTAGAAACAAGAAAATATATTTGGCTGAATCACCTTGCTACAAAACTGTACAATGGAGGTTTTTATGAAATATAATCTTGGGATTAAAATGAAAATAATTACCTTCTCCTTTATACTTCCCTATTTTTGTTATTAGCATGAGAAGCCCGTGTTGGAAAACAGTACTTGAGACAGCATGTCTGCCAATAACCTGACAGGCTTCCTCCTTGTGAGGCTGAAGGCTGTTCTTCAGGCAGTTGCTGAGGCAGATAGACAGACTCCAATAGTCCTCTCCACTTAAGGGAAGTTATGAAATACCTCCTGTATCTTCTGCCTTTTAGAGGGCCAGACCTCTGCAGCAGTATTCAGCCAGAATAACTGACAATGTTTCTGGGGGGAGCCGCAGTGACCTGCCGCCCTTCCAAGCAGCGGCTGCTAAAAGGCAACGTGCTGTGGGTCTTCCTCTCGTGTCTGTGGCCATCCCGCCCAAGAGAAAAGCCTCAGCCCCACAGCTGCGGAGTGAGAAGGGAAGAATAAAGAGACTTGGTATTACAGAGAGAATTTCTAGCAATAGTTTTAAGGGTTTCCCCACCATCAATCTCTTTGTATTGATTGAATAAGCAAAGTAAGACAAAGCCTGAATACGACCTGTAATAATGCCGCCTTAAAATTACTGGGGAATCTCTCTTTACAGTTCTTTCAAACCTGATGTTGCACGGTAGATTCAGACAGCCAGAAAACCAAAAATGTTTCCGTGAACCATCTTTGCAGCTCCACAGTAAGAGTGACAAACAAGATGTGGGAAGAGCTCCTGACAGCTCTTCTG
The DNA here is from genome assembly GCA_013399475.1 of Chauna torquata. Classification (NCBI taxonomy): domain Eukaryota; kingdom Metazoa; phylum Chordata; class Aves; order Anseriformes; family Anhimidae; genus Chauna; species Chauna torquata. The sequence goes on along the minus strand of VXAL01009680.1, from coordinate 13,706 downwards.
CTCATACTGGGAGCAGGAGCTGCACTCCACATTCAGTCTATGATCGTCCGGAGTCTGACTTAGCCAAAACAAAAAACGGCTTCTTGATCCAAAGTCTTTTATTAGGTCTAATCTGAGCTTTGAGGTAAGCCTCTGAAAGCACTTTAAATTGACCCAGCTCTTTAAGACGTTTAAAGCTCAGCCTAAATGGCAGCCCATTTAGCTACACTTCAATGTTGAGCTTTCTACAGCAGAGAGCTTATCAGCTCTTGGTGCCATTTATTATGAACCCTGTTTTTGTATGCACTTACTTGTGGGTGAGGGCAAAAACTAACAGCCTTTAATTATCTGGCACTGCTTTGAATTTGAGAAGTCTGAAAGAGATGCTATTTAACAATATTTATTATGTTATTTTTGTTATACTGAGCACTTTCTACAAACACTATTCATTACAGTATTTTTTAATTTCCAGTACAAAATGCTGTGAGCCATTCTATGTTATTTATTAGTTAATCACAAACTGCATTTATATGCAATGAAATATTAATCTATGTTTCCATATTAAAATATTTCATTTGAATGTATAAGAAATTTAGGAATGTATAATAATTTCACAGTTCTAAAGTAGTTATAAATTTTTGGACTTGTAGAAGTTTCTGGTCTTTATTTATGATCCTCAGAAGTTGTTTTGGAAAACAGAACAATGATGTAAAAGGTTATATGACAAAGTCTGTGAATATCGGTATCAAGCCTTGTTCACTGTTGGGACACAGGAGAAATAGTCATGTAATCATCTGATTTATTTTTTTTAGATGTTTAAGTATTGTGTAAGAAAGCCAAGTGTTAAACAATATTGAAACGTGTATTCTGAGTAGCATAGCAGAATCTTCATTTGAAATACACAGCACTTACGGAGTGATATGGTTAACATGATGTGAATTGCCATAAGCTTTATTTTTATTGCATTAGAAGATATGCAGATGGGAAAATGAAGCAGCTCTAGACTTGTGCAGTGGTATTTGCTGTTACTGGCTTGCTTCAACTCTGAAACATATTTCTATGCAGTATTATCCCTTAAAATTATATACTGGAAGAATTAATGGCTAGAAAAAATACCTTTTTGAGCATTTAAAAAATATTTGCATTACAAAATTTTATCTCCTCCTCTGCCAATATATTTGATATACTGTAGGTCTTATAATAACCTTCTAAAGGCAGTTGGCATCTCTTTTCAGCTATGCAGTCTAGCTAACAAGGAATTGAGACACTGCTCGGTGACATGCAAGATTGCAGGCCTCTAACTGCTTGAGAATTATACCTTTAGTATGCAAATACAGCTCCTAGGGAAGTTCTGATTAAAGGCAAATTAAATAAATGTATGTGTCATTTAAAGTCAATGATATGTATAAAACGGTAAAATTATATGGTAATTAGTATGCTGTGTCTGTCTGTCAGGAATGATATTTCTTATTGACATTATAAATTGATGAAAGAGTAGGTTTTTCCATAAGGATGAACTACCCCTAGACTATCCTTCCTGCCACATCAATAACCCAGTAAAGCTCTGGCCACTTCCAAACAGATTTTTTTTTTTATTTTTCAGCTGTTTCTATTTCTTGAACAGTATCCAGTTCACGGCTGTGATAGAAGTGTTGTTACCTGAACCTAAGAGCAGATTTTCTACACGGAGGCAATTTTCAAACTGTCACTTTGTCCTTCTGCCTTTGCCTTTCATTCCCACAAAACTTTCCATTTATTTTCTTGTTATTTTTATCCTCCAGACAAAAGCATTTCTCCCCTTATCCAATGTAGTAGGCAAAGGAGGATTTTTGTGTATTTAATACAAGGACTGTAATACAGCCATTCATTTTTGGAAATCGGTATGCAACTTTGACATAATCTAAAAAGGTCCAATTGGATAATCAGAATGTGGCTTTGAAAAAGAGCTTATCTTAACAGCCAGACTGTGCTCTCAATTATATACTCTGCATAATATAAAGATGGCCCAACACTGGAATTGTTTGTTTAGCTCTTGTCTACTTCCTCCTTTCAATTTTTCTGTATAGTATTTGCTGCTTTTAAAACCTTCTGTTGGGTGAGAATATTGTAGGGTGGGTTGTTTTCATTTGTTACTGGATGAGGTTAGCAGACTGTGAAAGAAAAAAATAGTTTCTGGAATGGGAGTTTTAGAAAAGTATTTCTAATCTCTTCAAATTGATGATTACTGTTTTTATATTGCAGATGGGGAGGGGTTAGCTCTAGAGAGGGCAGGGAAGGGTAACTATGAAATGAGCTTTGTGAAACAGCTGGAGAAGGCTCTTATGAGGAAAAAATGTAAGGATTGTTTGTCTAAATGCTTCTTTAAAGCTATCTATATCTGGATACTTTCTCCAATTCTCCAATATGCAAGCATACATGTAGGGCACATTTGGGACCATTTCTAGGTGTGTCAGATGCACATAGTTACTCCTAATCACGGTAATCCAGTTCTCAAACACAAACGAACATGAATACTAACTCCATTTCACCTTCCCAGCCTCAAAAATATTGTGATCTAATTTGTTTCTTGCTGAACACTGTTTCAGCCCCGATCCATATACAATTTGCACTGGTTTAGTTGGATTCTGATGGAGGGGATGCATGTTTTAACTAGGTACTTTTGAAATATCTCTCACTCTTCTGTTCAATTTTTAAATGACTACTCTTTTGCTGATTTTAAGGAAATGATTTTTTTTTTTTTTTTTTGAAAGGAAGTTGTGATGAAAACTTCCACTGTAAACTCACTGGGGAAATCATTTTCTTTGTTCTGTATACTGTTCATTCTCAATATAGTCATGGGTTCATAATACATTAGTGTTTTCTAACAACTTAATTTTAAGCAGTACAGCCTTTCTATAGGCAAGGTCTAACCATAAAGGGAGTACTAACATCTTGTACGTACTACATTCTCTACCTAGCACAACTTGTGTCTGTAACTCCTCTCAGCAATGCTTGTATCTGATTGTCCACAATGTTCCTTTGACTGTAGCAGTGGTGATGCTGGATCTAAGCTGGGACTGGTGCCTGCTGCAGAGACAAAGAGAAATTCATCAGATATGATGAATGATAAACAGTAGGTAAAGAAACTAGAGCTTCACCCTTCATAGTATGTCAGTGGTATTTGTGTAATTATCCTGCTTGGATTCTGGGTACTGAAGCGAGGATAAATAAAGGACATTCTTTGAGAGATTATTGGGAAGAGATTAGTGGTAAAAGTGAGCAGAACTGTGCTTCGGTACCTGCTCGATTACCCTGTTTGTAGCCAGGGTGACAAAGATAACCAAAACTGCACAGTATGCTAAGTAAAAATCACCTTTCATTTCCTGCTCAAATAGCAGGAAATACCCAGGATATGGCTCCTGCAAAGTCTGAATTCTGTCCATCTGTTAGATAGCAAAGATGAACCAGGTCAGATCCCCCTAACCACGCAATTATTTTGGCAAGCAGATGCGAGAGGAAAATCAAGCTTATAAAGAAGCAGTTATTTAGAAAGAGGTTGGACTTGGAAGAAAGTAAAGGCAAGTAAGTAATTGGAGCAAGACACTGGAATTCTTAAATAGTGAAATAGATTAGACAATATGCACAGATAATTTGATAATCTTTATGTAAAGATGTCAGGTGACTCAGAATAGCTGGAATAAAAGTTTTGCCCAATGTTCATAAACTGTAAAGTATTTAAGATAGCTGTACAGACTTTAATATGGTGGATATTAGGTCAAAGATGGAATGTAGTGCTTCAGGTAATATAACTATTTGAGCTATAATTAATGACCTTTTGACTAAATTGGCCAAAAGAGCAGTTGCAAATTTCCTACTAGTAATTACTATACTGAGAGAAGTGTCATCAAAGGATCTACAGTCTAAATTAGACTATATTTGTATATTTAAAGTTAAGTTAAAAAACTGGAAAATGTCTTGCTTTTCAGTTTTCAGATAATACCTGAAGAGCTGGTAGAACTAATACTTGAGGAAATGTGGTAGTCCACTGACATGCTACTCACTATGAATACAGATAAGCTTTATTGGTTCAGAGACTTATTTGCTGATTTGAAAATGGTGCTGTAATGATTAATTAACTATTACTGCCACATCTGTGAAAGAAATGGTGCTCAGTGCTGGCTGCCCTTTCATTTTTGTAATTCAAAACAACAATCTCTGGCCACTCTGTTAGACATTTGACCCATCATTCTCTACAGAAAGCAATGATAAAAGTTAGGTGCATGCAGATCTTTTAACCATATGAGATCTAGAAATGAAATCTCAAGAATCAAGACATCCTAGGCAGTGACAAAGCGTAAACAGATGAAAGTTGCAGAGAGCTTCCATATGTCAGTGAGTAAGCAAAAGAATGACAAGTACAAATTTACCACATGAAATTTTCTCCCCAGTAATGACCGTATAAGGTCATAACATCATAACCACAGACTTTATAATTACCAGATGCTGCTCCTAGATATGTATTAGTTTTGTCCTTGCATAACAAATACTATAATAAACGCTGAGGCATTGGAATGTGAGGAACCTCAAAACGTATTGGATTCATTCTTATCAATAATGTGAACATCATGTGGAAGTCATTCAGTCGTTTCTCTGTGGCAGAATCAGAACTTAGCTTTTACCTTGTTTCCAGTCAATCTGTGCCAGATTCTGGGAGATGAAGATGGATATGGCATTTGCTTCTCTTTGATGAAATGAGAAAAATCCAGAAAACTGGAAATGAAAGAGATGCTTTCAGCTGTCTGAATAGGTGGATGTAGGGAAAGGAAATTATTGTTCATTTCTGTAGTAACTCTTTATTTGTCCTCCAGGACAATATGGCTAGGAGAAAGTTTAAATTTACATTTGTGAAGAAGAAATGCACTTTCTCCTAGGAGTTCAGTGTTTCAGAATATGTCCTCATTGGGAATCTTTGGCATTTTCAAGGGACTCTGAGCTTCTGGTCAGAATGTGTCCCTACCAGAAGATGGGACTTGCTGTTCAAAGCACTGGAGTAAAGAAAAGCTTGGCCTAAGATAGATGGGGAATCTGGATAGTCCTCTGGGGAAAGGGCAACTCATACTAAAGTTCCTGCTTTGAATTCTTGCTTGAATTTAGCTAGATAATTTGGTTTGCAAATGGCAAGCAAAGAGCAGAAAAAAATATCACTTGCTTTCTCTATCTGCCTCTTTTTCTTTCCTTCTTTTTCTTCTGTCTTCTTTTTGTTATTGTTTCCCCTTTTTACCCCACCCATCTAGTAAAGTCTCTTTCTGACTTAGGACAGTGTGGAGAAAAACTGAATTTTTGAAAACTTCTGCTGACTAGAAAAGCTTCTTTAAGACAAATGCCATTAGGAGTTCTGAAATCTTAGTTTTATGTTGTCTCGCATCTTAAGTCTTACTCATGGGAGGATTAGCTATAACCATTCCAATTTAGAATAGATATATTCCTGAAAATATTTTATCCACTCTTGTATTGTCTGTCATTCAACAACTTCAGCAGAAAGAATGAGCCTAAGGAAGCTAAAAACTGTACGGTATCCATATTTTCAATATTTCTGATAGAAATATTGCGCTGTTCCCTGTGGCCTCTAATGACTAAGATGTGGATAATAACGCTTTG
>VXAL01009678.1:28732-51217 GCA_013399475.1 Chauna torquata | reverse complement strand
GGAGGACGCAGAGTCCTCTAAGGGGCGGCGGCGACTCCCGCCGCCGCACGGCCAGGTTTCCCCAGGGTAGAGCAGGGTCCCTAAAAGCGTTCGTGTCAATACAATGGTTTTACGGTTGTTTCAAAAGACGGCTGGGCTCATTTCTTTGTGTGTTTAAGTCCTCCTTCAGAGCTGTGTTTCTCCCTTCTGTCCATCAGTGAGAAGTAACTCCGACAGCCTGTGTTTCTGCATGTCCCGTCTTGCCTGATCTTTGGCCTCAAATTACGAAATCTGCTAAGTGGCCTTGGGCAATAGAGGGTTCACAGATCTTGTTTACTTACAGATGCTGTAGGGATTGCACAGTCAGGCAAAAGTCACTCCTTGTGGAATTAAAGATGAAAAGTCTTTGGTTCTAAAACTTCTGAGCTGTTTATTGTCAAAGCCACTTCTGCTTCCCTTCCTAGCGTTTGGCTTGCATACTAACATAGAACAGGGTTACTAAAGCACACCATGTTGAGTAGAGTTTGAGATTCACAGCAGTGGTGATGTTGACCTCATTCTGCCTTTTTTTTTTTTTTTTTAAATAGGAAATCAGTCACGATACTAAGAAATTCCGGTTTGGGCTACCTTCACCAGATCATATATTAGGATTACCTGTAGGTAAATACTGAAAACATTTAATTACATGTATTTCTGATTTTTAGGATTTTTAAGTATACTCATGGATTTCTGTTTGGGAATTTAGTGCTCAGCAAAGCATGGAGTTAAAAGCTGCATCTGAAAGCTGTTATGTGAGAGAGAAGTGCCAGACTGATTTCCCAAAGAGTCATATTTCAGATTTTCTGTGAGTGTTTTGTGCTGCTTGTGTTAATTGTGTAGCATTGTTTAGAACAAGAATGGTGAAACTGAACTGGGTCTGAGGAAATTAACCACCGGTCAGGATACAGGCAGAAAATGGATCTGTCAAAGTTTTTTAATACTACTTATTTGTGTTCTACTTTTTCTGTCTGGTGCCCTCAGTTTGTCAACTGCCTTCATGCTTTTGATGAATACAGTCACATTCGTAGATGAGGAATAGAACAACTGTTCTGCCTGGAAAGCTTGTAACTATTGTATGCAAAACCAAGGGGAAAATAACTCCTGTATATAGAAGATGTTGCAATGTTCAGAGCTGTTTCTGTGTATGTATTAACTTTGATTTACCTATGTATACAGCCGTGGCTTGCTTTCTGCAGTAGGAACTTCATTTCAGACTAGAATTAGCACAGTCTTCTTTCCTGTACCCTGCAAAACTGATGGCATTGAACCTTGACCTTGAATTAATGGTAGTCTATGCAGGGGAAAGTGTCCCTTGCTGATCTGCAGATATGGCCCTGTTTGTTCTGCATTGTGTTTGGCAGCTTCCCTTGTGTCAAGGTCCTACCAGTTCTATGCTGTGAGCACGTTCTTCTTGCATGCTGCCTGTCAAGGGCAGCAGTCTTTCTTCAAGTTCTCTTCAGGCTTGTATGGGAAAATGTAATTCAGCTATCCGCATTAACTAGGCAAATGATAAATGAACTGGGATGTGCCCTGTAATATTTGTGTTTATTCGGAGTTTATTCTGAATTTGTAAGAATTTTAATAAATTCTCAAGAGTGTAGGAATATGATTCTGGACCTGTATGGGCCCCATTACTCCTGGGACAGTCCTGCCTTCTGCTTTTTACCATGTTAAGTAAAAAAACAAAACAAACAAACAAAACAAAAAAAAAGGGAGACTAAATGTTTTATACAGCATTTATATTGTAAAGATTTTCTCCATCATTGTTTGTGCTTAGTGGCTTACAATACCTGCTCTTCTGTTTCGTCTTGTCCTCCAGGCCTGAGAAAAATTTGAAACCAAGAGACGAAAAAAATAAATAATTGGATTGTAATTCTTTTTCTCTAGGCCAACATGTTTACCTTTCTGCAAAAATCAATGGTAATCTGGTGATCCGAGCCTATACCCCAGTTTCCAGTGATGAGACAAAAGGTTATGTTGATTTAATTATAAAGGTAAATTTTGGTTTCCTTTAATATAGATAAATTGCTAACTGGAGGGAAGGAAAGTACTTCATTTTAGTGAAATAAGAGTTTTCTTTGATTGGTCTCCTTTCAGATAGGATGACTGCATGGCAAACTCATATTATCCTTGAATAATGAGTTGTATCTTGTATATCTGCTCTGAGTCACAGAGAAATAGTAGAGGTAGGGGAGATGGAGAAGGGAATCACTCCTTTGGCAGTACTGCAGGAACTTCCCCAGTATTTTTTTTTTTTGGGCAACGAATGAGTAGCAATCACTCTCCCTCAAGCTGCCTTATACAGCTTACTAGTACTTATTGCTAATAGCTGTAAGAAGAAGCAAGTCAATCAGAACCATCTCTGGTGATAGATTTCAGCTATACATCTGTAAGCATCAGAAGTTGTGCTAATGGGCTTATTAAGAAAATGGGACATAGAAACAAGGGAAATCCTTTAAGCTAGGAAACACAGGATGACTTGATCCCAGGACTTACAGATTTTCTAATCCTTTTCTAAAACAGAGTTTGTCCTTAGGCAAAAATCTGGGCTGTTTTTGTGCTCTCTGTTCTTCATGTTACATGCATAGTGAAATGTTATTAACTACTTAATACTTAACATGTTCTTTGAAATGTGAAAAAGCTAGCATGTGGCTGAAGTCTCAGGGAAAGTTGCAACAAGAAAAGATGTAGCAATGCTATTTTCAGAAGGAGTGATTACAAAAATTGGGTAATACAAGGTTCTTATTGGAGGGATAGTGAAATGAGGGCATCGGTGGGTAATCTGCTTGCCACCTGTTCTTACTAGCCTGGCTGTTTGCAGAGAGCATAAGAACATGTGGCATGAAAGAGCATTTTATTTGTTTTGGCTGCTTCCTGTTGCAGGGCACAACAGATGACGGAGAGCAAAGAATTGTCTCAATCTCTCTTTGAGATGCTAAATTTCAGAGCTGCAATACAGTGTTCTTCAGTTTGTCCGTATTGCCTGCATGAAAGCTAATGGTTGATGTCATAGAAATGATTGTTTTTATAGGTCTACTACAGAAATGTGAATCCCAAGTTCCCAGAAGGTGGGAAGATGTCCCAGTACCTAGACAACATGAAGATCGGAGATGTTATTGACTTCAGAGGGCCAAATGGGCTCCTTGTCTATAAGGGGTCAGGTACTGTGACAAAAAGGTGGGAGAGCGAAAGGGAGGAACTTATATTAGGTATTTTCAGAGGTATTTTATAAAGCTTGATAACTTTGTAGAGGAGCTATTTTGAAAGGTGGAAAAGAGAAAATCCACCTCTTCTGATCTTGACCAAGAGCCCATCAGAGTTGGTTATGATGGAAAAGAGTACTTAGTGTTTACAGAGTAATAACTAGTTGTTTTTTTGCTCCTGGGACCATATAATTAAATCTGAAAAATATGCTGTTGCATTCCATCAGTAAGAAGGCTGCACTGGATATGCCTCAGATACTCATATGGAGAGAGATGTTCCAGATGCAAGGGAGGTTGTGGCCTAAAATGCCCTCTGAGAATCTCAGCATTGTTACTGGAAAACTCACTGACTGTAAGCCAGCTCTGTTTCATTATTAAACCAGGTTTGAGTTGACTGTGAGGAAGCTGGCTGTAGGAATATATTCCCATGGAAGTTGTATCCATTTTTGCTTAGGAGTTAATGTACCTATAGGTGTTGAATATTTCTTCTAGGTACCTTTCTTATCAAGCCTGATAAGAAGTCTGAAGCACAGAAGAAGTTTGCAAAGCACCTTGGGATGATAGCTGGAGGAACAGGTAAAGCTATTCTCATCATATCAAATGTCACTCTAGAGAATGAAGATGTCTTCAAGAATGCTTGTGAGGAGTGTAAAACACTGTACTTCAGTAGCAAAGCACTTCCATGGTCACAGTCTAAGCTGCTCCCTAACACTGCTTGCGCTGCTGCATGGATTTGATGTTTGGGGCCATCTGGTTTAAGGAACATACTTGAAACGTTGCATAAGTTGTGTCATTTAAGAGTTGAGCACTCACTGAATCTCCTCCCTTTTGAATCCAGAGATCGTCAGAATCCAGGTTGTATTTCTTTTCATGAGTGTTTAGCGATACTGAGGCATTCTGGTGGCCTGAGCTCGGTCCTTGGAGCTAGCAACATAGTAGTTTTAGTCTTGACCTACTACGTGACCTCAGAGAAGTCACTTCACCTCTCTGAGTTCCAGTCAGTGACAGAAAATAATTTAGGAGAATGTCCTGAGGGTTAAATTACTGGATGTGATAGAGAATGCTGAAGAGGAAAGCCCCAGATCCAAGTATTGTGGTTTTGTATTCATTTTTAAACTATTTGTAATAACAGAAATTTCCAACCTCTGCATTTGGCATGGATTAGAAATTCAGAGGTTTGTAGCCCTGTGCAAACTAAGCTCCCACTGAAGACTGAGGGAAGGCAGCGCTAATATTGCAACTGCAGCCTTATGTGGGTTGAAAGAAAAACCTGGTTTTTAACTGCTTTGTTTTGAACAGGAATAACTCCTATGTTGCAGCTGATCCATCATATTACAAATGATCCAAAGGACTCTACAAAATGTTACCTTCTTTTTGCTAATCAGGTGAGTGTACTGACCCAGCTGTTGTCCTTCTTTAATGGTCTCCTTTTTTTGCTGCCCTCTGAGGTTTTGAAACTGATATGACATTGAAAAAATACTGCTCTGCATGCTTTCTTCCAGTATGTCTTTGATCTGTAATTTCAGCTAACCATGTATGAAATATGATCTGAAGTGTCATATTTAAAATGATCAGTATAGGTAGGAGCAGAAAGTGGTTATTAAATAAGTTCTTATTATATTGTCTTGAGCTAAAGTGATTTAAGAAGGAGAGAGTGAATCAGAAAGTTATCTGTAAGTATTTATAAATACTGCATGGTACTGTCATAGTTCCAATGATCTTTTACTTGTTTCGAAGATGGCTCTTCATAGTTTCACCTATAGTCCCTAATTCCTGTATGGGAATAAACAGTGTTAAAAGATCATTGTCCCTCTGCTCATCTTACTCCTTCACTGATTGCAAGGAAGTGGGATTTTGTTCTCTTAATCCGTTTCTACAGATTCACCATGCTGTATTTGCCAGGGTCAGAGACAAAAATCCAGCTAATTGTGATTTTAGCCTGGATTCAAAAGTTCAAATTGCCATCTTTAAAATTGTGTTTAGGTGACTATTAAGTCTCATAGTTTGTTGCTCTTAATCTGAATTTACAGAAGCCTGTAATGATAATAGCCTAAAATGTAAGGGGGGAAAAAAATCGCTTTCTTTGAATGAGTTATCATTGCATTTGTCTTGTTGCATGCTAGATAAGTTCACATCAGAGGGCATCTTGAGATGGTTTGGAGCTAAATAGCAGTTTCATTTTGCAGACAGAAAAAGACATATTGCTAAGAGCTGAGCTAGAAGACATTGCTAAGAGGCATCCTGATCAGTTCACAGTATGGTATACACTGGACAGGCCTCCACAAGGTAGGCTACTGGTACACACTGGAAGTGTCTTTGCTTTTCATCATCTAACAGTCAAAGTTTCACTTTTGTGAAAACTGCTGCTGTAAATCAGCTTAAAGCACATACTTTGTGTGAAAATAAAATTATTTTTTCCACTTGGCTCACTTAGTGGCAGAGGTATTCACTGATATTGAAATAATTTAGCATTTTTCATCTTTTTTTTTTTTTTTTTTAAACCTCTTAACTACACTGCAGAACTTCTGTCATCATCAAACGTTGTCACCTCACCACTGGATGAATCTCTTTTCCAGGTTTTTCTGAATGTGTTCAATGGCACAAGCCTCGATACCTGTCCCTGTATAACTGCCCTGGGTGACCTCTCTCCACTGGAAAACCTGATTTATTCTTTCTGTACTCCTACCTGATATCTAGTTAATTTCTTTTAGACCTATCATTTATTCACAGACTTTCATGTCTGAAAGTCTGCATAAACCCTTTTCAACCAGATTCTTGCTGTCCCTTTCAAAGGGAACCACTAGGTTTGAGCTCAGTGAGAGATTTGGCCCTATCTTTGCTTGCAGTGATAGTGGCACAACTTTGCTGAATCTTCAGCTACTTCGTGAATACAACATATGCAGTTTAAAAAGGCTTCAAGACTGTACAGAGAGTTGAATTAATAGTTTAATTTCTTTGTTTCAGATTGGAAGTACAGTTCTGGCTTCATTACCGCAGACATGATTAAAACCCACCTCCCTTCCCCTGGCAGTGAGACGCTCATTCTCATGTGTGGGCCACCACCTATGATTCAGTTTGCGTGTCAGCCGAACCTGGACAAACTCGGCTATCCCAAGAGCAGTACATTTTCTTATTAACAATGATGTCATCCAATACCTTAAGTAAGTACTGCATATTTTCCTGTAGTAACAACTGGTATGTAACTGTACGGTATTTCTTAATTTTTTGTTTTTTAATTGAATAATTTCTGTGGTTTTTAACTTCCTAATTACCTTTGACTATTTTAATATTAAGAGGCTGAGAAATGATTTTGAATTATGGGGAAAGTAACTAACTTAGTCTAAACTCATAAGTTAATATTAAATGTTACATCTCTAATTCTGAGAAAAAAAAAAGAGTAATTGGAGAGGTAGGACAGAGATGAAATGACTTGTTTGTTAACACGGTTATGGAATTTGGGAGAGGGCTATGAAACTGGACTAGGATGACATGAATGCCCTACAGGTGATTCATTTAGTTCATCCTGGTGAAGGAGAGAACAAAGAACAGTCTTTTTTCAAAATGCTATTTTGCAGCCCTTTACCAGAGTGTAAGCAAAGTGTCACAGTATGCCACTTAAAAAAATGTCTAAACAGAATTTGGGTAACATGTAAATTGCTTATTACTGTAACAGAAATTCTCATTATTATAACATTTATTAAGAAGGATTATATAACTTCATGCTGTCTTCTAATGGCCTTAGCTAAAAAAAACTGTATATGGAAGCTCTGGGCTGCATATACAGACATACATAGCCAGTGACGATTTAAATGTCATTCTCTATAAGAGTAGTGCTTGCTCTTTTGGCAGTTTCAGAAATTTCCGTTGCTTAAGAGAAAATATGGCTTCTTCCTTCCTATTGTAAACTACACTGAGTCAATCTTAAACTCAGCTGTGCCTTGTCTGAGTGTTTTTACTATGGAGCATTTAATTTTTAGTCGTCAGTGCCTGAAGTACTGCATGTTCATTTTCAGGAATTAGTTTATACTGCAAATGCATTAAAGTCTGAAAAATCCCAGAGGCAGAAGACTTGTCTGTTCAGATGCTAAACCAATATGTTTACTACATATTTTCATTCATCTGAAGCAAAATAAAGAATCTACTAGTTAAAATTTGACATAGGGGTGTTGTATTTCATCAGTTACATTTGTAGCAATAATGCACAGAAAGACAGGCATTCAGACTGTGATTCTGTCCCTAAGAGATCTACCACCCATATTTCTGTTAGAAGCATTCCACAGCCAGGAAGAAATGGGGGAATATTCAGAATTTATTTGTAACAGCCAAAAATTTAAGCATTTATGCCTTTGTTATAACTAGGATTTCTTACTGTATACCAAAAGAAAAACAAAAAATTTTGTAGATTGAGTATTCACAGCCAGGTTACCACAACACCATAATGAGTTATAAATACATCCTCAAACGAAATCTGCAACTCTGCTTGGAATATCTCAGTTATATTAAGGCTGCCCCTGTCAGAGCAGCTTATCCTAGCTGTCATACTGTAATAAGTACGTCTGGTTAATTAACCTGACAGAGTATTTCATGTGCCTGTAGTGTATGATCTGGTCACTAGTGTTGACTGCATTGCCAGATTAGAGCTATACTTTACTGGTATATCTGGTAAGTATTTTTAATTAGCTGATGTGCAGACTAATTTCTCATTCCTTTGGATTTTCAATTATCATTTTATTATTCAATGATTGAAAAAAATTAGCCTTTATTTTAACATTTTGGACAATTAAATCATGTGCTTAGCTGTAAAAATCTGGCAATACAGTGCAGGGTATGTTATGAGCGTGAGGACTTATGGAGTGATGACAAGAGCAGGCCATCTTTAAAAAGTGCAGCTGATGGCTCTCAAAAAGCCCTTGCTACATACTCTGGACAGTTCCTGAGATTTCCCATTTATTTGAGGAGGTTAGTGGCTAGGAGTGGCCTGCCCTCAAGCTATATTAATACACAAACCAACACCCTGTAGCCAGAAAGGAGAAAGTAATGCAAACCATCCATATGCAAAGACTTTTCTTTACAGTTGGGTAGATTTCTTTTCTGGCATTTCTCTATTTACTAAGATATCCTGTTAGCACCTTATTAACTACATGAGAGGCACATGCCAATAGATGCCACAAGTGATTGCTGCTGTAAAGGAGACACATTCACCCTTGAACTGCCCCTCAAGTAAGTAGTCAGAGGCTGTATTTCCCTCTGTTACGGTAATGCTGTGCTCTCTAGCTCAGTAGTATAGCAACAGATCTGTTTTGTGAGGTGTTTTAAAGAAACAAAAGTTTGTTTTATTATGGTACTTGCCTGATGCTCCCTAGTCACATTTTACACATTACAAAATAATAGTGTTGGTCTCCTATTGCTAAATACTCTATGAAAATCTATCTGTAGCTGGAATGAAAAGACAACTGAAAATGTAATAACAAAATTGTTAATAAAAACATCACCAGTTCTCATGCAAATGTTACAGTTCCTACTACAACCTCCAGTCCTGAGGGCTGTTTGCAGGCATGTTTTATTAGCTGTAATGATGGAAAGAAAATAAGCTTATTATCATTCCCTGTCTTCCTGAAGACTTGTGCTGCATTTTACACCAACCACGTATCTGTCTTAGAAGGCTTCCTCTGAACTGTATGGACTGTTCAGAAGGCTTTTGAGCATCCTGATGCTTGCACATGTGCCTCAGTACTAACCATTTTAGACAAAATGCGAATGTACAGAAAAAGCCCCTTCAATAGTTCTACGTAAAGACCCATCGTTTAAAGCAAAACAATGAATCATGCTGGAAATTCTGTTGCGCTTACAGAGTACAGCAAACACCATTTTGATATTTTAAAGTTACATTTTACATTAGTTAAGTGTTGTGATTGCCCCTTGATCATGAACACCTTAGTGCTTATGTAAAAAAATCACACGATAAAAAAAATGCACTTTAAAGGAAGAGCCAGCTTTTGAGTCCGTTAGTTTTCATGGTGGACTCAATGTTACATTACATTTCCTGCTGCGGCTGTTCAGTATCTTTCTGAGTTAGCTAAAGAAGTGTGAATGTGCCATCTTGATTGTCAACCTCCTGATAAAAGCAAGGGCTTGCTGGATAGTATTGTGTTTTATTTTTCCCATTCTACACTGCCCTCAGAAAAGAAGAGGGCAGGATGTGTACTAATGAAAGGGATGAGAAATTAAAATCCTTTTATGGGAAAGTATCTCTGGCAAGACTGCAGGAGTAGTTAGTGAGCCATGACAGCCCACACTCGCCAGCATCCATCTGAATTGCTAGGTGGCTGTGATCAGTCCACGTGGTACAATAGAATATTAATGATTCCTGCATTACAAGTCAATTATAAAAATAAAAAATTATAAAAGATCTTTCCTATAACAGTATATAAACATACCATGTAAAAGATGACAAAATATAAGGGTAAAACCTATTGGCTTTCCAGACTCCGTAAGAAACAATTCTGTACCACTTCTCTCAACACCTATTTGACGTTACATAATACGGAAAACAGTGCAGAGGAGAGTTACCTGTGAAGTGTTGCTATGTTAGCAGTATGAAATGCTATGTGGTAAAGCCTCACTGGTGGAAAAGAGGTAAAGCTTTTCGGTACCACAGCATCAAGCTTCTCCTGGCCACCCCTCTGGACAGGCATGAGGTATTAGTGTTCTTGGTCACATTGAAACATCATCTCCAGTCTTCAAAGGTAGGTGTTAAAAATCTGCTGTCATTTAGCATTTCGTCTTGGCTTAACATTGTCTGAAAAAAATGCAGCAAGATGTGAACAAGTAAGCATATTCAGTTAGAGGCCTATAGTTAAAGAAATCCAACTGTAATGAGATCAGATTCACAACAGAGGGGGTTAGAGCCACATAAAATTAAAAGCATCTTGAATGCTGCTTTAAATAGTGAAACTGTTGTTTGCTTGAGGAAATTCTCACAAAAATTTTGTGTGTGGCATTGTTCATTATATCGTCCAGTCAGTTAACTTCTTTATTTTAAAAAGTCAGCTGCTATGGAGTCAGGAATACATACAGTGATTTTTTTTTCCCCCATGGAATTTTAGCTCTTATAAATCTTCAAGTCCTACCTCTTTTTTAGACTTTGGGATGAATATCTGTCATTGGGTCAAAGAGACAGCAGAGTTTATGAAAGCTTAGAATAGGCTTAAATGAAATTTAATTTCTAGTATGATTTAAGTGATTTTTTTTTCTTTGGACAGTGAATGTGCACCATGTGTACCACTGCTATAAAGCACTGCGTAACAAGAATAGTGACCCACTTACTCTTAACCACCACCACCACCACCACCACCACCAGCAATGACCAACTTTCACTGATGAATTCTAGCAGAATATATTTGTGACTTTAAAACAAGTAAAATTGGTACATACCGTAAGATTGGTTATGCCTTGAGAAAAAGCCCCTATTTGCTTTACTGTTCCTTCTGAATGTTCCATCTGTAAAAGTATTCAGCAACTAGTTCAAATCAGACAGTATTTGCAATTTTATTCACATTACATGCATTTTTGGGAGGTATCTCCACCTTGACAAATGACATTGCAATACTTTTAAAAGCTCTGATTTCTGCACATTTCAAAGTTGCACATTGACAAAAACATCTCCATGCTATAAAGTATATGAAAATGCATGATAGAAGGATCGAATCCTGATGAAGAAAGACTGATTCCAAGAAATTTGAGCTGCAATTCACACAAGAGAAGAAATAGCTTAACTGATACATCAGCAAAGAGTAATATTTTCCAGAAGGTGAAACACGAAATAATTCTAGTAATGTACCTCCACAGCAAGCAGTAACAGTCCTTCATAATACAGTCCTACCTATTCTTACACAAAAACATTATGAGTTCTAGGACATTAAGGTTTCAGTGTGTGACCACATGCTCAGAAGTAAGGCTTAAGTGGATGTCTGCTCTTCTAATGAAAATCCAGTATTTCTGTAATGCTTGAACAACTGTAAGCTGTTGGCTCAAAGTTAATACATTCCCTTTCAACTCTTAACTATATAACTGGATATCTGTACTAAATTACAGTTTGTATATTCAGTTCTGTCACGGTTTGGTATTGTCCCCGCTTAGGAACAGCACTTTATTTTTTACTAATGTGCACACTGAAAAAGACAACGGTTAGATAATGAACACAAACGAGATGTTAGATGCAGTAAACCATGCAAATGGCAGAATGATTTTCATAGTTAGTCTTATCAATTTTGTGACCATTCTCTCATGAGGTTTAAAATGTTTCACTGAAGATCAGTGGAGATAGGACAGTTTACCCCAGCTGCCTGTCTGGGTCTTGTGTGTTGCCAAGTTCACACAAGCCTCCATTAGCTCCATTTTTCAGGGTTTACGTCCCTTTACACAAGAATAAAGCTGAATAGAGTTCAACAGGTTTTAGTATTCATCATTTGTATGATGTCTAGGCACAGTTTCATTCAGCAGTTCACTACTAAATAACAAAAGTGAATTATTTAAGTATTGGTTTATTAATGGTCTTATTCATTACTGAGGCATTGTTTTCATGTATACTGTTTAAGCGTAAATACTTCTCACTGTACATAATGAAAGAATTCAGCTGGAATCTTTGTAATCTGTTAAAAATATACAGTCCAGTTGTACTTTAATATATAACTTGATAGTTCTGTACAAATTAGTCCGAATAAACTTATTACATTACAAACCACCCATATAAAGAAAAAAATTGTGTGCCATACTTGGATTATGAAAGCTAGAAGTACAAAAGTCTTGTGTATACTGCAGCCTCCACCTTAATTGTCGAAATACATTGACCTTCATAGTGTAAAGGTGTTATATTCCTGAAAAAGGGCTTGAAGATGGATGAGTTTATTCTTATGTTGATTAAAAAAAAAACAAAAAACCTTGACATTCTTAGTACAGAACTCTTTCAAGTGTCCATAGCCAATACTTTCTCAATGAGTTCATGCAGATGTAGCAAATACTGTTATATGCTAACATTTAATTATTTGCAAGCTTTGGAATGCAAGGAGAGGATGAGATGAGAATGGCATCAGTCTGTTTGTCCCACCTGGTCCAGTTCCCTATCAGTGAATGGACTAAGTCCTTTGTATCCACCATAGTTCTTCTGAGTACCATTTGTAGCACCTGGGTTTGTATCCATAGGACAAATGTAGTCTGTTGATTCATCAAATTTCTTTTTTCTTAAGTTTCCAAAATGTGAAAATCCAAGTTTCTTTGGCTAAAGTAAAAAGAAAATAAGTTTTAAACAAGAAAAATAAGGTTGTCCTTTAAACATTCAAAATACTTTCCTTTTTGATTTACTAATGTATCTTAGCCCTTTGAGTGCGTAGATTCCAAACTAAATAAATTTGTTTTCAAATTGGGAGTTCATTTTAAATAGTTAGTTAGATAAAGATCCTTCTAGGAAAAGATGGGTTTGCATGCGAATTTTAGAAATGGATTTAAACAGACAGCTACTAATTAAATGCCTTGGTATCTAGAGTTAAGTAAAAGACCAGGCTGGATGGGGCCCTGGGCAACCTGATCCTAGTGGGTGGCATCCCTGCCTACGGCAGGGGGGTTGGAACTGGATGATCTCTAAGGTCCCTTCCAACCCAAGCCATTCTGTGATGAAAATGTAACACCGCTTCTAGAACTGACCTCTCCCCACCCATATATGTCCCTTATTTTGTTTATAAGAAAGGAGAGGAAGTCTGAGATTCTGTAATATCTTGTTTTCAAAAGCAGTAGGTACCCGAACTTTGGCAGTGGTGGTCAGAGGTGTGTATGCTGTTGACTCTGTTATGTCTCTTTTTTCTTGTTGTGCCTCTGGTCCAATTAATACATTAAAATTGGTTGTTAGGTGGCGTCGCAGTAGGGTCTTTTGAGGTGGAATATTCAGTAGCATTGCTAATGTGTCACCATTGAAGCGAGGTTCGAGAATCTATTAAAAAGATTGATTTTTATATGGTTAAATATTTGCAATAGCAAACCATTACAGTGCTTATCAGAGGGATTTCTTCATTCCAGCTGTCTACATTAGACCTTTTATAGCTTAGTAGCAATACGGCATTCACTAGGTTTGAATAGGAAATATATGAAATATGCACTAAGAAATGCTGAGTATTATCAGACAAACACCTAATTATATTTACCATCAAACTTTACAGTTGCTTGGATTGAACCAAAGTTGTTTTGGAGATTTTCTGCTATACTTTTACTACTGTTGTTACTCTGAAAATATAAACTTAATCTTAGCACAATTTTTTCTATTTCATTTCTGCAAAAATTCTACAGTAATAGAATCGCAGTATTTCAGAACTCTTGTCTTTACTAAGCTACAAACATTTCACCTTTTGACTCAAAAAAAAAAAAAAAGTCATTCCTGATTGCGGTCAAGACTAATGTGAGTTCAGAACAATTATTTCCTGTGGCAGTGTCAGCTCAGGATTCTATTAAAACCACCCCAAGAAACACTCAATGATGCTTTAACAATAAGTAATTTTCCTACAGTATGGTGTTGTTTTTTTTTTTAATATACTACTGTTACTGTTAAACACATACACAGCTCAGATTATAAAAAATGTTTTAGCAGTTCCTTTTTTATTTTAGTTTACCTTTGTAAAATTAAAATGCATGGATCAGATACAGAGGCTCTTTAGAAGGCCTGATCACACTGTCATTTTGCAAATGTCAGTAATTGTTTCTTCCTGCTTGACAAACATCAGATACCAGATAAAAGATGTTTTGTATTACAGTCTGCCAATTCTTAGTAGATATGTAGTAAGCTGTTAAAAAGAATTCTTACAATTAAGCCGCCGTGTACTCCACTTCCTCGAAGGTTTGGTGCATATTCTGCCAGATCAACTGATCTGAGCCATTCCATCACTCTGTGATTGGACCACTGCACTACTTCAGAAGGTGAAACGTTATTCTGTTAAAGTAACCAGAATATACGATGACAATATTGCCTGCTCTGTCACTGCGTGTTCACAAAATGTATCCTTAGTTCAGATGAAAGCATCATTCCTCCTTTTCATCAAAAAGGAGTATTTCCCCAATTCTTAGATACTGGTTTTGTTCAAGGCATCTCTCAAACATCCTCTGATCAGGTGGTAGGCATAGTCTAATACACATGAAACCTGTATATTGCATCAGGTTCTAAAATAATAGAGAATACAGGTGGCTGGGTGTAAAAAAAGGGATCATTTTGACAACAGCCTTATTGTCAAGGTTTGATACTATGACTAAGAAGCTATGCTGACCAGGTTAGGCAAGAACCACACAGTCTTTTAGAATTAAATTAGGACAGCCAAAGAAAAAGCATTCCAAATTATTCTCTCAAAATTTGAGTTAACTTAAAACTGAGCAAATAATTTCTAAAGGAAGATGCATGAGATTGAACTAACAAGCACTCAAGCACTTAAGGACTGAGTAGGTTTTTATAATCAGTGAGTACATGATATATTCCATAGCAGGAATGCAGCGTAACTACTGCTTTAGACGCAATTCCCTAGTAGATAATTGAGGTATTATTATTCATGGGGTATAATAATGGGGTAATTAGTGCTTGTTATAATTAAATTACTTAAACATTCTTTTACCTCCTCAACTGGTCGTCTGCGTAGACAGTGGGGGTTAAAACTGTTGACATGCAGCACATGAATGGCACACTTAATACTCAGATGATGCAGCTGACTGGTGACTTTCAAAAAGAGAAGGTCATTCTGTAAAGGAGAGAGCCTTTTAAGTGGCACAGAATACATACTAAAACAGGTACTTTCCCCAAGAAGTAGGATTTCAAGTTTGATATGTAGTTTTTGTATTTTAATATTGTACCATAGTAAGATGGCTAAAAACTGAAGGAAAGTTTATAGCCTATTAAGTAAAATCTAGGCTCATGGATGGTTTTAAAATATCTAGACTGGTTTTGATCTGGCTAAGAATCTGTTGGGGGTAGGATCACTGAAGCTAGCAACACACACTGAGCATGGAACAGTAGGGATCATACTTTTACAGCAAAGGCTCCTCAAGCAGTGTAGACAGGGTTGTCTTTTTGATAACAGCTAAATTAGGCATTTTTTTTTATAGCATAGTAACAAAAACAAATATTTAATTATCCACACCTAGGCAGGGAAGCTGTATAAGTAAACACAGTGGCTATGCGTATTGTATGGTTTACTGCTACTTTGGTCAGAGCTGTACAAGTTACTAGATTTGCTGCTTGTCTTTAATTTAGCTAATATTGTTGCTAACCTGGTAAGTAGAACAAAACACTCCAGAAGCTGCATGTAAAATAGGTCATTTTACCTTCACTCTTGGTGTGTTGTAAGATATTGAAAGAAAAACTTGCAGAAGTCAGCTGTAAAATCCCTATTACTTATTTTACGTACCTTAGGAATAGTAATCATGCAGTAAACAACACAAATGAGTTACTACCTGCACTGTTTCTGGCTTGCAAAAAAATCTTTAGCTGCTCACATTCAAAGAAAAATTCTGGAATGGTTTGCTCGTTCTTAAGGTCAGACTTTGGTTAAACTGAGGCAAAAGGATTTTAGCTTACCACAGTTAAATACTGCAGCATTCTCCCATCAACTCTGGACTCATGAAACTGGTCTTTGTACTGAGGTAAACCAATATCATCAAGCCAGCCTGCAGATACAAGAACAGTGGTTTACCCAGATCTGGATCAGTGAGAATGAAGCCCTTCTCATCTGGGCAGGCTTCTTCTGAGGCATTCAGGTAGGTCGTTCCACCTATTCACCTTTCCAGAGGACACCCTCTTATGAGAAGTCTAAAAGCAATTCCTACCATCCCACTTTGTCCACAATACCCCTGCAATATTTTAAATACAAACCTTCTGCGCTATAATTTAGCTCTTGCTAGACTGCGACCTCCCACTGCTATTTACATTCATTCTCCTTCAAGATGGATGGGGCTGCCTGAGATGCATATCTGTTTAAGCAGTTACCAGACATCTTTTTAAGAGCGCTAAGTTTCAACAGGGCAAGATTTTTCATAGAATGAAGATTTTTGTGTTGTTCTCGACATTCAAATACACAGTTAAATAGTATGAACTTCCAATGGCAACTCTACCATTCAGATTGCAGTGAAGTATTGAAATACTTTGTGAAAGAGGGGTACCATGAAAGGCATCAGACTATTAAATGATATGTGCTTTATAAAGTATTCCACCCAGTGCTGTCTTCCAGTTGAGATTGTACAGAGCACACAGATAAACAAGGAAACTCTAGTCACCTGCTTGGAGATCTACTCATCTGATGGATCTATAAATACTTAAAAGTTTTTTCACTCCCACTCAGCTGTATATATAGAAAAAAAATGCTTTCCAAACAATTCCACAAGTCTTCAAACACTTACGTGTCACCCAGATATGATCGAGTTGTGCAGACTTCTCATCTTGTTTTGCATTTATTGATTTAATGGCCAAAACTAATTTTTTCCTGTGCAGTGGATGCTTTATTCCCATTTCCTGTAACAATAACCATCAACAAATAGTTTGTCTTGCCTCTGGCTCTTTTCATCTCATTAAACATCTACAAAAAGATTTCAAAAACGTAGAATTGCCAGTTGTTTGAAGGGGCCTAGTTGTACAGAATCAACATTTACGGTTGCTTGAGAGAAACAGTTACAGATATTACCTTTTCCATGTCCTGAGGTGTGGCAGTTAACAGTGTATGGCCTGAAGTCACCCACTGCCGTGCAAAAATCACATACTGCCCAAGACCAAAGTCCTCAAGCCAGTTACAAACTCTTTCAGTGCTCCACTGAGCAAACGGGGCATTGTAGTCACTGAAAAGTAAAAGAACTCTTTGAAACTCTTAAAGGAAAGAACATGGTTACTATTGGAAAGATCACCACATACCAGAGGAAACACTGCAGCTTAGGTACTGCTCTGCTTTATTCTGTGCAGTAATAAAGTCCAACAGCCATTCTCGCAGTATATGCTGCGGTACTGGTGTCCTCCTAATCTGACTGCCTAGCTTCCTCTCATGAACAACTGGGACAGGGCGGGGGGATGAGGATGAAAGTTTCCCATTTCTCTCTGAAAAGAGAGAAAAGGGTACTTGCTGAACCCTCAGCAGTGCATATATTCCCACAGAAGATAAGTTTTCTTGTTCTTTAATAAGGTGAAATTTTTCATGCTGCAATAAACAGTGCTGCAACCTGCAGTTGAAGGAGTACAGATAGGCAAGCTACTCAGGATACATTTTCTACCAGAGAAATTCTTTCCAGTTGTGGAATTCCATGTGTAATGAAGTACGTTGGGCAACACCTATTTCACATGAGTGTTTTGCTGTTCAGCGTATTTCATGATACCATATAATACACTGTGCAAGGAAAAGAAGAAATCATTACCTTTTCTGGCCTTTGGTTTCCTTTGATCTGGATAACCGAGGTCCAGCTGTTGCACGGAGACCACCTCTTCGAAACTCTGCCAAACCCAGGTCGTCTGCAGGGAAGTTACCAGACTGAGTTCTTCTTATTCTTTCAAAACAAGAGTGCCAAGAAAGTACTATTAGCATCCAGGAGAGAACACTTGTTTCATACAGAAACTATAATGACAACTAGAAGCTGTATCAATCTTCCTGTAAACCACAAACATCTAATTCAAGCAGCAGCCAAGTTCCAGGCAAACACTGTCTAGTCCTAACTCTGAGGAAAGAAGAAAAGCTCTGCAAAGCAGCCATGACTCTTCACCCCAAGTAATAATCCACACTGCAGGTCAAACTTGTAAATATCTGCTGTCCTGAAGCAGATAAAATGAACACAGTAAAACTCAGTCCCCCTGCTTTTTGTTTCTTCTGTTTTCTCTGATTTTTTTTTAACTGATGGCTTCTGTAATAAACAACTTACTATCATTTAATTTTTTTCATAGCTAGTGAAACTGTTAGTATTCTGAATTGTTAGCATTATTGCAACACAGCAGAATATATTTCCTCCAACAGCATGATGCTTTGAACATTACTATCTATTTTCCTCCACCCGTGTATACATAGAGACAGGCCTGTACAATCACTGAGCTGCTTTCCCTCCTTTTCCTGAATTTTATTTTATTCTTGCCGTAGATACTGTAGCTTTTGCTGAGAACTGGATTCATTCTCAGTTGAAATGCTTTGACAGGGAACTAAAAAAAATTATCTTACTTTCCCCAGATTTTCTTGATTCCTTTTGGACTCTTTCTGTTTTCTGGAGACAGCGGAGACTGTGGACCTGAATCCGTTCCCGAAGAAAGAGGTGAAAGGTCATCTGAGACTACTGTACCATCCACATTCTCTGTTTCTCCTGGGTTAAGAACAGTAATAGTCACATTTTGTACTAATTATTGACAAAGTGGTTATCTAGGAGACTAATACTTAAATACAAAACAATAAAAAAGTAAAGATTAAAAAAAAGTGTTCTTGTATACAAAAAATCTTGCTCAGAAGGTGAAAAAAATATTAGCTGTACATTTGATACAAAAAAATTGGTTAAAAGTATTATTTCAATTTATTTAAAAACATTATTTGAATTAATTCAGGGTCTTCAGCCTGGTTCTGCTCTTGCCTTTCCTGTTGTTAATACCAAAAACTCCTCCATCAAAATCAGTGAGAATTTTACTGTTGACTTCAGTCAAAACAGAATAAGACCAGAAATAAGTATTTTTTAAAAAATCCCATCCAAATGCCACACAGCAAAAGCTCTCATTTCATTTCAGTACTGCACTTAAGGAATTCAATCTGGATTGCCTGCTTGGTACAAGTATCTTCTAGAAGAGAGAAAGGGAGGGAAAAAGGAAAGGAAAAAATAAGCAGCAAAATTCATGTTAAAGTTGCATCTTGTTTGGATACAATACCTAGCACTGGTGCACTGACACTCCTGATGCGATCTTCAGTCATCCCAAGAAGCAGAAAGCCAGATGAAGAAGCAAAGAAGATACAAAACACCAGCAAAATAAAGTTACAGAAGAGCAAAGAAGTAAGCTAAGCTTTAAAAGCAGAATCAAAAAGAAAAGAAGCAGTTATGCTTGATGTGAAAGTGAGTATGCACTGGTGTGCACAAGCCCCAGGAATCCTGCACAGGTCATCGTAAATAGACAGGAATGATAATTTTTATCTCTCTCTTTTTTTTTAATCTATTCTTAGACAATTTTAACACATCAAGCATATACTGCAGAGCTCTGTAAAGCCTGCAGCACATCTGAAATGAAGCAATGTCTAAAATTACATCAAATTCCTCTGAAATACAGAACTGGAGGTGTAATGAGTTCACTGCACATGCAAGAAACGAATCAACCTCCAGTAATTCAGTGTTTTTAAGGATTCATTGCTTGTTTCTAGAAAAAGAACATTTTTCTTTACAAGATCACACATCCTTGGATAATCCTGCAGTTAAAGACATAATAGCATGGCTCATGGACAGTCTACGCCTGTACAGACTACTAATATAACTCCAATATTGCAATCACAGAAAAACTCTTAAAAAACCCTTAAACAACCAACAACCTATTGAAATCTTTAAGCTACAGTACCCTAGCAGCTCTTAGGACCATGAGGCCTTACAAAAAAACAAGTGAAAACACACAAAAAAATCCAACAACAATAAAAAAAAATCAAATCCAAAAAGCCAACTTTTTCCCTGAAATGTGCACATGAGCACTGGTTATATTGTAAAGTGTAACACAATAAAATGCAGTGGAAAGGGATAGGTTTTTTTTAAATACACAATCTAGTATACATTCTTTTAAAAAGATTTTATCTAGTCTTGATGTACTTGGCTGTGCATGTTTGTTTTCTTGTGTTTTAAGAAAACATCAGCAATCTCGGGATTACTGGAAGAGCGTCTGAAAAAATACACTTATTCATATTGTCAATAGGTTTAGATCTCCAAAAATTCCAATTTTCAGTAACAGATTTGTTGACTCTAAGAACGCTGTCCGCACAACCTCCAAAACAGTGTCTCTTCATTACTTATGCTATCACTGATATCAGCAAATTAACATCCAGTGCAACAAAAAAGAATGCTCTAAATTAAAGCCAACCTTTATTCTCCAGTGAGCTGATCTAGAGTGTTTTTGATATATTGTTAAAGAAACAGAACTTTCCCTCACTGAATCACCTGAACATCGTAGTCCATTGCTGTAACACAGCTAGTGATAGAGCATGTTATTTCCCCAGTTTGCTTTTTTCTGCCTCTTATATAACCCCCGTGCTGCCTCAGAGAGGCATGGATACATACTCATGCCCAGGATGCTGTTGTCCTCACTGTCATTCATGCCACCCATGTCTGGCAAATTTGACGCATTATATGTTCCCTGGTCTCCGTTCTGTGAGGGTCGAGGAAGTTTTCCTGGCAAAGTTTGATATTTGCTGCCTTTCACAAGTGGCTTACTCTGTATGTTTTTAAAAGAGGAAAAAAAAAAAATCACTCATTGCATTTACAATTCAATACACAGCAATCATTTAAAAGTTTAGAAAAACTATTTTGAAGTTTACAGTTCAAAATGACACCACCCCCCTAGCATGTTCCTTTTTACAGACATTTCAATTTAAATCTAATAATCAGCTGCCAGGATTTTCTAGCTAAGACCCAGCCTTCTCTTCCCTCATCTTCTCCTTCCCCTTCAGCTAGACTGTATATAATATTAAACCATAATATATATTGAATATTACCTGGTTTGTCATAAAATGTTTTCTAGCCACCTCCCTTTCCTCTAGGACCCTGGTGCCATATAATGATTCGGTCCTTCCAAGGCCAACTTTGATAGTGCCAGAAATGCATTTAGTCATTTCTCAGCCCATTCGTTGCCTTTTTTCCTTTATATTTCACCAAACTGTCTGTGTTTTTTGCCTTACAGTTGTACCTCAATGGAATTTAAGCCAAAAGTATTTGTATAACTCAAATTTGGTCAGACGTATTTGCCCACTGCCATTAATCATGTTCAAAGAATCAACAATGAAGTTAGGCTACAGAAATTTAACTTTTGGAATAATTATGATCTGTCTGTATAAATAACATTACAAATGCTAGGTCGAAAAAGAATAAAGCTAAATAACTGCAAAGTATATAGTAAATACCAATTCTGTTACAGTACCTAAGTACAATGTATAACTTTAATGTTTGCTGGTAAAAAAAGCATGGACTGAGGTGTATTTTAGGGCTAGTCACAATGGTTGCTGACATATTCTGTACAATTTTTGTCTACGTCAGACTATAATAGGCTAATGTATGCTTGCATGTGTGACACACATACACAGTGTCAATAGCATCAGTGAGATTACTTACATTGGGAGGACTTTCCTCCAGCAACAGAGGTCGCAAGAGGTGGTCCTCAAAGTCTCAGGATGCAGTATATTGTATTGAAAGGGGACTGGTACGTAGGCTATGCTAAAAACAGAAAATCCCCTAGTCTTTGTTGCATGCAATTTTACAGTGATCAGCCACTTCAGAATCTTGTGCCTTGTACAAAGGTAGATTGGAACTTGCATACAGATCTGACAGTTTTGAGCCTAACAAGATATTTTTGCAGCCAAAGTATGCATTTCACAGATGCACTTGTCTACAGTTTTGGAAAGGTCACATTGACACTTCATCTTTTCACCTGGATTCAGTATTGATGAAGAAGCCATGACTAGACAAAAATTATATATCCCACAACTGTCAAAATTACAGGAATAGAGAGGCTTTTCTGGAAAAGCAATGAACCTGCAACTGACATTATGGAAGTGGTATACATTGAATATGTATTTTGGAATAAGCTCATATGGACAGATGTTTCAGTATCAGAAAGGAGGTTAGGTAGGAAAACAATGTACTGAAAATATGCAAAACATATTTAGTGCACAGAAACATATAGTATTCTCCTATTTAGTAACCCCATTTGAACAAAATTGTTTTGAAATATTTAGATCAAACTTTGTCTGTGGCAGGACGATACATGAAATATTTAGTGAGATAACCACTGGTTTATTCCATTCTTATTTCAAGGCCAAAAGGGATCTTTGTGATTCTATAATCGCAGACCAGATTCCTGAATTTTGGGGACTGTGTGCCCCACCCTGCTCCTGTTTTGGCAACTGCAGAAGTACATCCCCACTTGTACCAAAAATTACCTGAGTAGAGAAGCCGCTTATTACTTTAATCAAAGATTAGCACTGTATTTTCTGAAACTGACTTCTAACCTTACATACCCCCAAATCTTGTTGATTTAAAAAAAAAAAAAAAA
>VXAL01009678.1:10911-28721 GCA_013399475.1 Chauna torquata | reverse complement strand
ACTTTGCAAACATTTTAAAAGGGAAAATGAATACAAAATGAAAACACAGCCATACCATCACAGCAGATAAATGTTAGAAGAGTTTACAGTTAATATACCTCTTGTTCTACAACAGGCTGTACTGGTTTTCCGTCTACATACTATGGAGTTGCAGGGAGAGTAATTTCAAAGGTTTATGGAAAAAAGTAACAGACAAATGTTAGTATTAACATACATACACAAAATGTCAATTATAGTCTGATTACTACAGTGATGCTATTTAATGCATTGACGGTATATTACAAGGTCTGTTATCTCTTCATTTCATTTTAATAAAATATTTAACATTTGTAGAGCGGTTTGAACAAACACATTTAAAATTTGTGCCCAGTTTAGGTTCTGTTGTGATCAAAGGAGCTTTGCTATTTTTAGGCTTCTGGGTGGTCCCATTGGACCTGCTTTGAGCTGGGAACATGACAGTTACGTAACACCTAAATCAGTATGAAAATGACTGGCATTAAAAGAGAACATATGCAACACCATATGGATCCAGCTGAAAACATAAAGAAGAGCTGTGGTAGAAATGAAGCAACAAAAATATCAGCCTGGCTAGGTCAGAGACACCAGTATGTTTCATTTCATTTTTATTATTGCTGGATGTAATTGGAATTTGAATTTTGTGCAAAGAACAACTCCAGAAGCACAGTGCTGCTAGCACAGGATCCACTGGACTCAGTGAAAGGAGTAAAGTCTTGTGCTGGGTCAGCAAAACAAGTTTTCTTGGGCTTAGTTTTGGTTAAGTTGTGACTAATTCATGTTTAGCCAATCACTCGTATGTATAGGGAGGTCTGATTTATTTCACTAAAATGCCTCATGTCTAAATTAGGGCATACAATTTAAATGGCTCGCTGTACATGGGCCTCACTGGCTACAGTTCTGTCGTATCCTTGGTTTCATTTTCTTGTATGGACTCTGCTTTGATAGATTTGCAGCCTAAATGTGAAGGTACAGCCTTATCATATCATCGAGACAAATAGAGTTTTTTGTTTAAGAGAAGAAGGTAATTTAAAAGTTATGAAAAGAGAACAGACCTTCATAAATTCCACGTGGAATGAAATGTTAGTTGTTAATTGATCTGTCATATGTGTGACCACAATGAAATGAGTGCAACATAAATTTCAAACGTTTTATTTGGTCACTGTCATCTTCAGACATTTAAGAGCAAATTTAAGAAAATTTGAAGAACTGGAACAATCATATTACTAGGGAATAAGATTACAATCCTTTTTAAATGGCATTACTGCATATGCATAACCTAGTATTAAGCCCAGTTGCGGCATAGAAAACGTCAATAATAGCCTCACAAAGTATAAGTGCAGAAAAAAGTTCAGTGTACATAATGACAAATAAAACCTCTGGACCGTAGCATAATGAGACTTCGTAAATTGGAAAGTCTTTATTCTGGAATGGAATTAAGCCTTGGAATTAACAACAGTGCTCCTGCTGTTTAACTAAAGCAGCATCGCTACCATCTTCAAGAGTGCCAGAAGTCAGTTAGGGAGTGACACTCAAATTTATGTGCGGACACTCAAAAAGGAATCCTATGTGAAAATGCATGCCCAGTCCCAATACTTCTTTTTAATTACTTTCAGGTATGTTGTCTTAATATTTTTTTAGCAAATTGGAAGTCAAAATTATTTTTAAAACACTTATCTATAAACAAAATAATACTACAATTCAACAAAATGACTTCTCAATAACATTTATTGTACTTCTCAAATCTTTTTCTTCTCATTTAGTTGAAAAACTGAATTTGAGGATGTGTACATAGGGGTGTGTCAAATATTTTGTTTATTCTAAGATTGGCACTGGGGCCAAAAGAAGAACCTGAACTATTAGATCATTAGGGCTTTTTTCCACATACAATGTTAGTGGTGGTTAGCTTTACTGTATGTGAAACAGAAATAATATTTATACTTGACCTTTATCTTTTAGTCTGGACATTTAACACCAGAAATACTGAGTACAAATAAACCAACCTTTTCCAGGGATTCACTCTGCAAGTCTTCTAAACTACTTGATTTTTTTTTCTGTGGAACCCTTAAAATGATAACAGGCAAAAAAGCAACAGTAAATACAACATATGTTTGTATAATGTCTGCATATAACAGATAATTCAGAATTGGGAGATTGATTTATTTTATTTTTAGCTTTAAACTCATAGTCCTGGGTTTAAGACATAGCACTGACATAGATGAAGTCAGAAATAGGAACAAGACTGTTGATGAACAATGAAAGGCAACAAGGTCCAATGTCCAGTTTTAAACCTTATATCCACAAGTGACTTTTCAGAAGCTCTTAACAAGAAAAAGTAGATATTAATATCTCACTGCAAACACTGTGCGACATTAAGGGCTTTTAAAAAGATTTAAAAAATGGAAGGAAAAATGCAGAATTATCAACAAAATTCTGGGTGCATGTCTTACATTTCAGTTAATGTTACTCATTCTTACCTATTTATGATTTCCAAAGATTCTTCTTGTGCAGGGGTTAGATTAGTTGAAGATACTGGAATGCTTCCACTTCAAATCAAAATAAAATATATTAAGTACTACAATAGATATATCTTGTGATATATAAAATTGCTAATTCATTCTTGTAATTCAAACCTAATACAACTAAGCATTGTAAACTTACAGCTTTGCAAGAACTTTTGGGTAGTTAAGAACAGGCAAGACTAGATGCTGACACTTAGATGAAATAATATAGACTTCGGATAACCCCCACAAAAAGTAAGAAACGAAGGTCTTGCCTGATTTCCATAGCTTTGTGTGGCACTGGAGATAGCATAGCTGGTGACAATTCTCCTGGAGAGGCCTATATAAAATATAAGTTTCACGCCTGTAACTCTAGCATCTGAATTTGAATCTGTAGTGCCCATAACAATAGGCACAAGAATTCAGCCAGGGCAAAACCCTTGTCTACATTACCCTTGCTACCACAGAGAAACCAAGACAAACAATTCATACAGCAGAACTTGCTTCTAAAACATCTTTACTAAGTACCTCTGTTTTAAATAATTCTCCTTGAGGATTATTCAAAAGATTCCACTTCCTTAACGTTGCCTCAAGTTCCTCTTCACTGCTACCAGATACAATTCTGTCTGAAGAGCCTGCAAGCATTAAAGATTAGAAGTAGAAAGGGAGAGAAGCAGGTCAAAAATAACATTTAGGACCGTACTCAGGTAGTCTAAATATTTCAGTCTCTAAATTTCACTTCAGTCTTCATCTGATGTGACTAGTTTAACAGTCTTTCTACTCCCCACCCCTCCTTAGGGCTCTGACATATAAGCAAGCTGATTTATATTTGAACAACAAATTTAAAACTTCTAGTCACCTGCTGTGTTCTGTTCTGAGTAGTTGAGCTGCATACGAGACAGCTTCTGAGCCACTGTAATTCACAATTTGATGTTCTGAGGGAAGTTCAAGTTGCTACCATTTTCTTTTTCACAGTGTATCGCTTTATAGGACGTATGTATGTTAGACATCAAATGTATCATAATGCAGTACCCCATGCTCAGTTCAAAGATGAACATGTAAACGTACTCCAGGTTTTTCTGGATATCCCAGCTTGAAACAAATACTGAAATATTCCAAATTCACTATTGAGGAAGATTTTTATTCTTAAATGGTCAAAGCTGAAATACTAAATCAGGGTCTGAATATTTAGTGCTCAGCAAACTTCCAGAGTATTTTGGATGAGAAATTTTTTGGAGATCTCCTATGCACACAGTTGCATACAGGATGTGGAAGGACAGCTATGTCATGATGGAGAAATCTAGGCTGACCTTTAAGCACATTGATAATTCCTAATTCATGGATGGAGGTGCAACAGCTCTATGCAGTTACGAAAAAGCATCAAATCTTATGGTTAAGCCTTCTCACTATTGAGAAGAGCGATCTTTTGAAAACTCATTTGACATGAGCTTGATTATCGTGCTGTTCAGCTGAAAAGACTGCTAACAAACCTGATACTGACCATTGGCCCTTTGGGATATGAAGTGAAACTTATGCTGATAACACCACAAGCTATGGTTCCTAGTAGGCAGCCCCTCAGCACGAACGACTACAACCAAAAGAGCTGCCTATAGTAGCTCGGGATAGTTCCTTTACATTTTACTCAGCTATTAATGGCTGTTTCAAGCAGATGCACTACTTAAATCCAAACCATATATATATACATTTTTTTTTTAAGTGCACATGCTACCTGTCATGAGAAGTCGGTCATATTTTGTCAACATGGCTTAAAGCTTCCCTTCAGCAGAAATAAGCAATGCTTACAATGTATTGTGTTTCAGCCAAGTAATTCTTTGAAACAGTTATTTGAGACAGAAGATTTCAACCCATTGAGTCTACTAAAACAGCTTTTAAGCAGGGATTACACTTCAAAGGGAATCTTTAAAACCCACCTCTATAAATAAAATTAAAACAAAAAAAAGTCTTGGTAACCTAACCATGAAACTCCCACAAAGACACGGATAAGGTAACAAGCTCATTGAGGCTGTGAAAGAGATGCAGCCATCACAGCATGCACCTCTTTTATGGACAATCTGAGTATACACTCTAGTTCCCACGCAGCTTTTGGGTTTTGTTATTGTTTTAGTATGCTGAGCGGAACATCACTGGTATTTTTTTTTAATACTGTACTGAATGTCTACACTGGCATACACTAACTCCACCACATACCCTGCAGTACCAATTCAATAATCCAGAGCATCATGGCTTGCTCCTTGCTTATGCACACAAGCTTCCTCCATAAAACCTATCCCATAAGGGGATAGTGCATGTGGTTTATATATATAATAGTGTGCACCAAAGCAACCATGGATTTCTGGTTGGTTCCTCCAAACCAGAACTTGCCTAGTTAGCTGTGAGGGTTTTTCTTAGAGGAAGGAAAAGGACAACAGAATTTACTATATTCATTGCAACTCTTTTTAGCAATACGTCAGAGATGAAGAAAAAAGGCCCTCCTAACAGTATCAAAGTCCACCTGAGACCAGATTCCCCATGATGAAAGCAGTATAAAAGCATGACATAAAATGAAAACACTGCTTCCTTTAACTCTAGGTGGCTGGCTGGTGGCTGATACTGCCATTCCTGAATGGAACTGTAGTGTATGAAATCTGAATGGAGGATGTAATTAGTTATTTAAGGTTCATCATCCGCTAAGGTCTCCTTGTTTCACTTTATACCGTAAAAACTTGTTATTTATAATGTAATTGTCATAGAAATAAAACACCACACAAACTTAATACCTATCTGTATACTTTAATTCATCTGCAGGAGGTGATTAATTAAACTGTCATTTTAATTTGACTAACAGATTCTAGAAAGGGATTTAATGCAATTTAATAAGACTACTGTAAACTTGTCCCTTTGAGTGAACATTCCTAATTGTCCCTTTGTCAGCAAATCCTGTGTCAGCACGAGCATCCTGCTGTTTGCTCAGTCCGTTTCACCCTTTCCAGTATCATTCCTTTTGATCTGACCTTTACAGCCCATGTATAACTGAGGGGATGAAGGACTTAAGACATAGGCCTGCAGTAGGGAAGAGACTTACAGGAGTCCCATCAGTGAGGAGTGACAGCACTGTATGAAGTATCTAATAAAATTATGGCCCCAGCTGTCCACCCAGCCATCACTACATGGATGTAGGACTTCTGCAAACAAAGCTAGTGCCCCATTGCAGTACATAGCAAAGCATTTTAAGGAGAGCAGTGCTGACTTTGGATTGCCTTGGCACATAATGAGGTACAACTGCAGGACTTCAGACCTGACTGATGAGCAGTTCACATAGCTGTACAACCAGAGCAATAATCTCATCAGTCATCCTTCCTTATCAATCAGAATCCTTGACACCCTCTAAAACAACATATAGCACCAAAATTAGGCTCCATGGAGGAATTTACTAACTGATGCAGAACACATTTTAGGTTAAGACTTATGGAGTTGAGCATAAGATTCAGTCACAGAAGTCTCTCTGAATACTAATGTTGTAACTAAATCCTCAGACAGACTTAACCCTATTTTTTTGTATTGACTACAGCATAAGAACCAAAAAGTAAATCACCAACTACAGACAAAAACACACAAGCCTGCTCAAGGAATATTGTGGTTCTCTCTACTCTTACAGCACCCCAACATGATACAAATATATGTATAATGAACTATATAGTATTATACACGTGTATTTAAAGGCCAACAAATAGTAGTTGTAGTGCATGAAGTTTTTAAAAGATCTGATACCAGGAAATTATTCACAAGACATTTTACCGTGAGCTGCAATCATTATCTCCTTGACCCTCCTGTACTGGCTTAGTAATAGTGTTAACTCCTCTATTCGACGATCCTGTGAAAAGCATTAAATGAAATCATATTGAAAATCTGACATTTTTAACACCATATGACACATTGATTTCTGTGATTTTGGCCTGGAAACAGAAAACTGGATTGGGATTTTTGCATGCCTTGAAAAGAACATTTCTTGGCTTTTATTTGCCATTGTACATAATATTTAGAATCATAGAATGGCTTGGGTTGGAAAGGATCTTTAAAGATCATCTAGTACAGCTCCCTTGCTATGGGCAGGGACATCTCTCACTACATCAGGCTGCCCCTGCATAACCTGACCTTGTTCATGTCCAGGGATGGACCACACACAGTTTCTCAAGGTGACCTGTTCTAGTGCTTCACCACCCTCATAGTGAGGAATTTCTTCCTTATATCTGATCTAAATCTACCCTCTTTCAGTTTTAAACCATTACCCCTTGTCCTGTTACTACAGGCCCTTGTAGAAAGTCTCTCCCTATCTTTCTTATAAGCCCTCTTTAAGTATTGAATGGTTGCAATGAAGTGTCCCTGGAGCCTTCTCTTTTCCAGGCTCAACAACCCCAGCTCTCTCAGCCTTTCTTCATAGGAGAGGTGCTCCAGCCCTCTGAGCATCCTCGTGACCCTCCTCTGGACTCACTTTCACAGCTCCACATCTTTCTTGTGCTTGGGGGCCCCAGAGCTGAACGCAGTGCTCCAAGTGGGGTCTCACGGGAGCAGAGTAGAGTGGACAGTGTGAAAGTATGGATATAAAGAAACAAGACAAGCTTGAAAGTAGTACTAAATTAGTTATTCACAGAAGCATAATTTGGAGAGTCAAGGGAATATTCTGTCAGTTGCCTGAAGCAGACTTTTTTTTTTTTGCTAGCATGTTCCAATAATCTTAAAGTAAATCATATTTATGTTTTGTACAGTTTAAAAATCTAGTCATGTTCTTTCATCTTCTCTTTTAGGACATGTTCTGCATTCCCACATCTACACTACTACGGAGTTTTGACCACACCTTTTTGAACTTAGGCAATTAAACCTGTACAGAACACAAGAAATGCCTCATAAACATCTGATGCATTATCCAGTTCTGCTCCTTCTCCAACACTTAAGACTCTCCTGTTATCAATGGGAAGTATCTTGATTCATGTATTCAGGAAGGGCATTAGTCTTTTTCACAGACACAACACAGCAACAGGTGGTGATAATCTTTTAGCTGATTAGAATAGAATAGAATAGAACAGAACAGAACAGTTGGAAGGGCCCTACAAAGATCACCAAGTCCAACTGCCTGATGACTTCAGGGCCAACCAAAAGTTAAAGCATATCAATGAGGGCATTATCCAAATGCCTCTTGAACACTGACAGGCCTGGGGCATCAACCACCTCGCTAGGAAGCCTGTTCCAGTGTCTGACCACCCTCATGGTAAAGAATTTTTTCATGTCCAGTCTGAACTTCCCCTGGCGCAGCTTTGTGCTATTCGCACGCGTCCTGTCATCAGTTACCAGAGGAAGAGATCGGCACCTCCCTCTCTGCTTCCCCTCCTCAGGAAGTTGTACAGAGCACTGAGGTCGCCTCTCAGCCTCCTCTTCTCCAGACCAGATCAGCCAGGTGTCCTCAGCCTCTCCTCAGAGGACATGCCTTCCAGCCCTTTTACCAGCTTTGTTGCCCTCCTCTGGATGCATTCAAGTATCTCAACATTCTTTTTTTCTTTTATAAAATGGTAGATGATGCTGATTCTCCCTTGATGCCTCAGAAGGTACACACAAGACAAAAGAGGCCTAAAATACATACCTAGTTATCCCAATTACAGATAAGAAGCAATAGCTTCTCCATAACAAAGAACTGATACATATATTTAGTTTTTTTAAAAAAGAAATACACGCACCATTTACTAGAAACTTAGCTGCACCCTTTGTGCCCTAAATGACGCAGGGAATCATATTTAGAGTTATCCCCAGAGCTATTTATGGCTATTCCCCTCAGGAAGAATATTTTATTTTGCAACATTACTAAAGGTAATGGCTCTATATTGAACGTTTATGAACCTGTGGGTCAACCATCTGACCACTAGTTTCCAAGGAAATGACTCTCCTTTCCCTGTTAGTATATCCAGATATTAGGACATAAGCAACAATATTTTGTTCCCTTCAAATGCAAAAATCTTATGCAGCCTCGAAACAATTTTGGAAAGAGATGATGCTACATCTTTTATTTTCTAGATGCAAGTTATAGCTTTTTGAGTGTTTAAGAACTAGAGGTTGTTATGAGTCTCATTAATGTTCTCTAGAGTTACCATTGCTCTGTCCAGATCCCCAACTTACTGAAGGAAGTTTTTAGGTATGTATACTGTCTAATTGATAGTATAGGAATGTGTCACCATAAAAGAAAATCTTGTTGCCTGGTTTATTATCATAAAACAAGAATTACAATTTCCTCAAGAATTAAGCAGGGAAAAAATACTCTAATAATAAGGAACATTTTATGTAATAAGTCAATGGCATCTGAAGGCCTTGCACTTGAATTGTTCAATTGGTAGGCAAGCAGCATAGAGGTGATGAGAAGAAAAAACTATATTTACAATTTACATGGGTTTAATCTCACTCCCCCTCTCCTTTATTACTCCCCCCACTTTTTTTTTTTTTAAACTCTTGTCTCTTTAAAACCTGGTCCCTTTTTCTTAAAAGATTTTAGTCTGATTCAAAGGCATTTTTAATTTCTTTTTGTATCACAATCTAAACTGGGCATACCAATGCACTTCAGATCAAGTTTGGAAGATTAAGAGCTGCCTGAGATGAGCAAACCTTAATGCCTTTCAAGCAGAAAACAAGAGATTCTGCTCTTTACAGCCTTGGCTTTCTGCTCTGTATTGGGTTTCCATGGCAAGGTTTTGGTAGTGGGGGGGCTGCAGGGGTGGTTTCTGTGAGAATTGCCCAGAAGCTGCCCCATGTCAGGTAAGAGCCAGCTCCAGCCGGCTCCAAAAGGGACCTGCCGCTGGCCAGAGCTGAGCCACTGAATGATGCTGGTTGTGCCTCTGGGAAAGCAGATTTGAGAAAGGGAAAAGCTGCTGTGCAACAGCAGCTGGGAGGGGGGAGTGAGAAAATATATAGAGAAACAACACTGCAGACACCAAGGTCAGTGAAGAAGGAGGGGAGAAGGTGCTCCAGGTGCCCTGCAGCCTGTGGAAAGGACCATGGTGGCGCAGGCTGCCCCCCTGCAGCCCATGGGGTACCACAGTGGAGCAAATCTCCACGTTACAGCCCGTGGAGAGGAGCCCACCCAGGAGCAGCTGATCTGGTGGGGACCTGTGCTGGAATAGTTCGTTCCTGAAGGATGGTCCCCGTGGTGCGGACCCATACTGGAGCAGTTCTTGAAGAACTGCAGCCTGTGGGAAGCCTACATAGGATCAATGTGGGAAGGATGGCATCCTGTGGGAGGGACCCCACACTGGAGCAGGGCAAAAGAGTGAGGATGAAGGAGCAGCAGATGACAAAGCGATATGGACTGAGTGCAGCCCCCATTCCCCATTCTCCTGCGCCACTCGGGGGGAGGAGGTAGAAGAGGGTGGATGGGGGGAAGATGTTTTTATTTTCTTACTGCTC
This sequence comes from Chauna torquata, assembly GCA_013399475.1. Taxonomy (NCBI): domain Eukaryota; kingdom Metazoa; phylum Chordata; class Aves; order Anseriformes; family Anhimidae; genus Chauna; species Chauna torquata. The sequence continues at coordinate 18,765 of VXAL01009678.1, read as the reverse complement.
TAGTTTGTTAGTAATAGGCAGTAAATTATAGTAATCTACCTACACTAGTCTGTTTTGTCCGTGATGGTAACTGATGAGTGATCTCCCTGTCCTTATCTCAACCCTTGAGCCCTTTTCCATTGTATTTTCTCCTCCTCTTCCTTTGAGGAGGGGGAGTGAGAGAGTGGTTGTGTTGGAGTTTGGCTGCCCAGCAGGGTGAAACCACCACATGTTCCCCTCTGGAATCCAATGTACCTAATGAGTTCTGCAACAGGTTAGCAAGGTCAGCCACAATTCCTATTTAAAAATCAACCTTCTGTCACAGTCTCATGGGATAATCCAAAAATCAGGGCAATATCGTGCTTAAGGAAAGCAGGTTATTCAGATAATTACAGAGATTGAAAACCATCATTTCATTTTTATTATGTAGAAAGAAGATTGTTTTCTCACCTTTTCTTCATTTGCAGCCAATAGTGATTCCATTCCTATCTTCAACCGTTGAACTTCTTGATCTAAAAATGTTTTTAAAATGTTATGAGAAAAATACACTTGCTATATTTAGTGTAAATGATACCTGTTTTGCAATACTCTCCGTATGTTCTTATAAGTTACAAAAACCATGTCAGTGGCATGGCAAATTAAACTACATTTAAATTAAAGCTTTTCAAAGGCTGAACTATTAAAACCATCACACAACACGAACATGCTGGTTTTGCTTATAAAAGGCTACACAATGCTATTTCATATTCCAAAATTCAATTAATAAAAAATAAAAGAAACAGTGAAGCTTATTTTGCAAAAGATGAGAACATGTTTGCTGTTATACATTTATGGAAATAAATTTAAGCATGATTGAAAATTAATTATAATCCATCTGGGAAAAATATTCTCCAGTTTATGAGAAGTAGTTTGAGGACATTCATAAGACTTGAAAGTGAAAAATAACAAGAACTATTTTGATATTCTCTAATGAGGAAAATCTGTAAAATATTTTTTTCTTAAGACAGCTCAGTATGAATAACTGAGTTAAAATCTGCATCAAGAGCTAATACAGAATTGCCTCACACAAGATAGTGATATAATACAGATTCAGAGGTTATTAAAAATGTTATAGTCAAAATCACTTAAAGCATATTTTCTAAAAACTTCTGAGGTTGTTAATTATGTTATCCTAACTTTGCTGAACCAAATCTTTCATTTTTTCCTCTACATAATACTCTTATTGAGTCCTCTAGTATCAACTTGTACTAAATCAAATCTAGATGATGGAGATAGAACCTGAAATAGTTATCTGCTGTAGCTGCCACTTAAGGAATTCATGCTTTGACATTAGAACAGACCCATTTGTTTCACAAAGAACTGTGAAAAACAGATGTGGCAGGCATGAAGTGAGAGAGGAGAAAGAGAATCAATACTGTAAAAGAGCATTTAAAAATGCTTTACGACTAAATGCTGAATATACAATGTCATATTGTATATTTGCAAGAACTGTAACTATTTTTTCTGGTAGTGATTCTGGAAAATATACACCTTGTAATGATTACATTTTAAAACACGTAAATGAACTTTACAAACATTCCTCTTGCAAAAGAGAACACTTAGTAACACAAGACATGCACGGACACAGCCCAATCAAAACCTAAAGCCAGCAGACAGTGGGCAAGCAATTGGAAATTTTTTGAAGAGCCATTACAAATTACAGTCCTACTAATTTCTGTTCATAAATATTAGACTTCAAAAAGAACTGGTGTCGAGGTATTTTTAAGTACACGAAGCAAACTTTACTTAGAAGATTTATAACAACAGCAAGTATGGAAACAGATTTTTATTCAGACTGATTCTTTTTATCATTTTTTTATTTTTTTAATTTACCACTGATTAAAAACTACCCAAATCCTTCCCTCGAAGGAAGGAGGCTTTCAATGAAAGTCATCTTGCTAGATACTGTATGGGTGTTACATACGTACAAATAAAAAGAGGTAAAGGTTAAATTTTGGCTCTGTTAACCTTGACAACGTCCGTTTGAAGTCCAAATATCTGATTTGTGAACCTCTGATTTATTTTCTGAAGTGAAATCTTACTAAAGAGGGCAAGTAGCTGTCTGCTTGCTGCAAGCAATGAAAGCAATGTCTTATGTATATTACAATTAGCCAAATCTAAACAAACATTGAATTACTGCTGCAGAATGCATTTGAGTTGTAATTTGTGTGAAAGGAACAGTGAGATAAAGCCAAAAGTGAATTGCAAGGCTTACGTTTTTCTTTTAGCCTTCTCCTATAAACTTCCTCTACGGTGGTAAATGGTGAGAGTCAAATAAAGTATATAGAAAAAGCACAGATTAGATAAAGTTTGCACTTCAATTAGAATATGCATTCTAGCATACTAGGAAGTACGTTAACATTATCTTTCTACTTTGAGAACACCACCTAAAAATCTGATGAATCAATAATTTTTTTTCAGAAGCATTATTACTGCTGCATACTGTTTCCATTCAAATATAGTCTTAGTGGTTTCCTTAAAGGTAGCTTAAGGAATCTGTACAAGGTTTGATTCTTCTCCTACTGGAATCGAGCAGTTTTACCCATCTTCAGCATGAACAGGACCAGACACGCTACTAAAAGTTGAAAGTTGCTGAGCTCTCAACTTATTGGCATACAGGTATCTGTCCCTTGAAATACCATAAATTATTTGAGAATTGTAGAAAATAAAAAATTCTGTTAGTAGGAGAGTTTGTCTACAAAACACTGCTCTTAGAGAAACTAATTTTCTAGTTAGACATGCAGTACTTTTCATGCACAAGCTCTACATATAAGTGAAGTTAGCACTAAGTACATGTTAAGGCTTTACTGGAAAGGATTGTTACTTCTGAAGAATAAACAACAGTCAAAAATACAGACTGCCCTCTTCTAGAAAAGAGGCATCCGCATTAATTCCTATAAGGAGACTCTTGGTAAGCCCTAATAAAGACGTAGCACAAACTACTTGAAGTCACCTCTCAACAAAGACACTATTTGTAAGCATAAGCTAACATCTACAAAATAGAAAGTTAGTGCAGCTATCCGATACACTGTGGTAAACTACACACAAATGTTCCTGCACAAAGAGTCAGTATTGTAGAAGAAAAAGGTCACTAATATCATAATGCACACAGCCCAGCAATTGATAGAAGCTCTAGGGAGTCAATATTTCAGAGAACTATGGCATGAATGGTTGAAACCAAAGGGTAAATAAACTGATTTATCTGCTATTGACCTGTATCAAGCATGCAGATTTAAAAACAAATCTGCGATACACTTCTGAACAAAAGAAAGGCGTGAATTAATGAATATGCTTTAGAATGCTAAAACATTGAAACATTATACTTTGCTACTATTGACTTTTTCTCATCTTAAAAAATGGCAACTATAAAGATTTTTCAAAGAAATTTTGAAAGTATACACAAAAAAATATATACCTACTGAACAACAGTGACTCTTTCAAATTATAAATATAATCCCAGTAGAAAAAGTTTCAGTGCAATTCCCCTCCTCTTACCTCTTTCTGCAACTTCACTATGTGATGAGGTCCTAGATAGCTGACTTTGTAAGCGTTCAATTTCTGCATCTTTGAGAGCTAACTGCTCCTGAAGCTGGGCTATCTCTGCCTGAAAGAGAGTAACACAAGTTCAGAATAACATAGTCACTGATTCTCTGTGATTCTTCCCCACGAACTAGAAGATTTCTAAGCATAACACTTTACTTTGAATGATGTTCTGTTCCCAGTTCAGGACATTTCAAAAACACCATAACAACCTTATGCATTTCATAGTGTTCCTATCCTATTCCTTTTGCAGAGGCTCACTTTTTACAACACAATTAGCTCTCAGTGAAGAGAGGCTTGTGAGAAAGGTAAGATTTTCAAGGATTCATGTAGATAAAGAAACTCTGGAAAGCTCTCAACACTACAATGCTGGTCATACAATAATGACTATTATAGGGCAACTCCTGAATTTTGCATGAAGACCACTACAAGATAGCAAAGCATTTTTAAAAATACATTTTTTTTTAGTCGTAGTTACTACTTATTAATACAACTGATAATCTATCAATTCTGAGCCCTCTTCACAGCAACATGACAAAAACATTTTTCCCTCACATACATAAGATACTACAGCAAATATGGTACAAGCAAAGCATGATTTGAAAGAAGTGATTGTCCAGATTGAAACACAGTGACTCTCATCTCTTTTTCTTATTTATGAGAAAAACTGTCAACAGCATGCTTTACTAAGTCAGTAGCTTCATTAAGAATTTCTTCAGCAGCCTTAAAGCCTTTATATCTAACCATCCTGCATTTCCACCAGCAAAAGCATACCAAACTTCCTTGCAGTTTAAAAAAAAAAAAAAAAAAGACATGTGACCTGTTTCTCAAAATGTCAAAATAAAGAGGGAAAAATGCAAAACGCCAAACATTAGCTGAACAAGGAAAAACACTGACTGGTTTATTTTAATACACAAACTTTTGTTTTACCAGGAAGCAAGCAGCTGGATGGCAGCAGGATATCACCACTCTGCCTGCAATTCCTCATGGAACAGAGGAATCTGCCTTGTTGCATCTCTGAAGGGCTCCTATGCTTCCCAGTGACTAATGTTCTTTTTATATCCAGTCATACAAATATTCCTATTTCTCATCTACAACACTGGAGCAACAGGAAGACAAAGCTGCAGAACTCTTAATACCAGATTTGGATTTGCCTCCACTGGTCTATTTGATTTCATAGTCCTCTTAAATGCCCTCCTTTCCTTTTAATTTCTCATTCCTGTCATCTCTGTAATTACTTTTCTTCTTCTTCTCTCTTTCCCTCTACTTTTCTTCCTTTCTAGTTCTGTACCTTCTCTCCCTCAATGAGTTTTACTATTCTTTCTTATTTTCATTCTGCTTCTACCCTTTCCATAATCTTTATTTGTCTTGGCAGCTGGCCACACACTGCTTAAAAAAATATTTTCCCCAAGACTGTTTGTTGGCGCCACATCAGAGAAAACATTTTCATGGATACAAGAGCTTTTAACTTAACAGAAAAAAATATGATTGCAAAATGTCATACCTGGATCAAGCTATCAAGTATTACAAAGAAAACTCAGTTTAATAATTTGAAATGTTTTTCCAAGATCCAGTCACAACTCAAAAGAGTCAATCATTCATATAAACAGTGATTATAGCGTTACACATATGAAAGGAGATGTGATCACTGAACAAAAGTGTACCTCAACAGGGAAAAATAGTAAGTTCCTTTTTAGTCTAGTGGAAAAGGGCTAAAAATTCAAACTAGAAATAAAGTGCAACTGTTTAACAATGAAAATGTTCAACCAGAAAAATAAATTACTGGCAAAAATGAGCAAGTGTGTCATAGGTCGAGATTCGCCAGGTTAAAATCCAACAGCTTTCCAAGAGTTAAGGTCAACACAGGGGTAAGACAGCTATGCTCTTTGATACTGATATGAAGTCAGAGTAGGTGATCTAATGGTGTATTTTGGGCTTAACATCTATTAAAATAAATTCCATAGTAAGCGAACACTCATCCAACTCTGAATGTCTTTTCTCTTCAGTCTAGAAGGCATGTTACACAGAGGCTTGTCACCGTCACACAAATAAAAGAAAACCTTCAAAGGAGGCATCATCCCAGAACAAGTCTTTTCTTAGTCAAAATGCCTTTTGTTTGTTTGTTTTGTTGTTTGTTTGTTTTAATAAGAAATACAAAAAGGTAGGAGACCGGAAATTCCAGGGGGAGACCAAAAGGCACAAAGACATTTGATCTACAAAAACTGTAGACCAAAATACTTATTACAAAGATGATTCAAGAAAACCTGACTTTATAGTAGGCACTGACACAAGGCAATTGTAACAGAAGTAAATACTGATGAGAAGTGTATTTATCCCTTTCTAGCTGAAATAAGCCTGTCATTAGCAAGTGCCAAGTATTCTGCTTACTTTAGTTGCTTTTAATTTCCACTCATATTGATTTCTTTCATTTTCCAGTTCTTCCACTTTAATTCTGAGGTGTCTAAGTTCCTGTAGCAAACCCTGCAAAGGAAGAACAGCTAAAAGTAAGATTACTCAGGTAGATAATAATTTTCCGTGGTTATGAATTCAAGATCATGCATGAACCATGCAGTAATGAACACTGAACCATCACATAAAAAAGTTGTGGCCTAGTCTAAGCAGACAAAAACTATTTTGAATTGAGAGATTATTACAAGGAACAGTTTCTCAAACTCTCTACCTGAAATTATGTGCAAATTTCTTAGTCATATTAAGGAAGACAGCCGACCCAGGGAAGTCATGTGAATCTCAATGAAAATTAACCAAAAAATCCACAACTATAGTTTCATACAGCATTAACTATTGTTTTTTGTTTTTGCTGCCACCTCAGAAAGCAAGCAGAAACATGTAGTGCTAACAGATTACTAACTTTCATTAAAGCAACAATCCTTCCTCCAAACAAGTGCTTAAGCTACTTACCAAGAAAAATAACTCAGACTAAATAACATCTAGTTATAGACCTTTAATACTACACACAGTCAAATATGTCTACCAATATGCTAGTTTCAGCACTGATTTTTGCAACTTAGCAAACAGGGTTGATGCAGCCCTAGAGTTGCAACCAGCTCTGTCTATTCCTCTGACAAAGTTGTCCCTTAAATGTCCCTTCTCCCTTTCCTTCATAGAACCAAATCTTAATGCTCATTCTTGAGGACAACATTATGAAATTCTTGATAGAGCTCTGATGAGACCAAATGTCTTAAAATGAACTGAGGAATGGAAAAAATTGGAGGCATAAGCCAGTTCTGGAATCCTGTATAGTACATACATTAAACAACCATACTAGTATCTTCGATAAAATTAATGCTTATCATGAATGAGTCTCAGATTTGACTCTGAGATTATTTCTCCAATAAGCAGGTTGTACTGTAGCCTACTAGTTCACTAATCAGTTCTGCATAGAGGCTAGCTCAGAAACAACAGCACTATTTTCAAAATAGGCATCATACGCTAATGAGTTATTTTTGTAAAATAAATCTATGAGAAAAATTACTGAAAAACTCTCTCACAATATAAACAGATTATCTATAAGATGAGTTCTGGTGATCTGCATTTTAAGCAAAGTGATGTAGCAGCTAAAGTAAACTGATATAAAAGCAAATATTAAGATCGACTTTTTCAGGGATACCAATATCATTCAACCTTCAGACAATTTAAGCAGTTTATGTGAAGTAGCTTTTGTTTTGACATGTGGCATGGTTTTGATCAAATACAAGTAGGATCTATAATGTCAATTCAAAAATGCTTTTCTCATAACTGCTGATGTCAGAATGAACAAAAATGTGTTAGATTTGCTATTTTAAATGTATGAGGAGATTGTTTTTATAGGCTATATTTCAGATAGTCTTACCTGAATCTGTATTTTATACCCGTGTTAAGCATTTAAGATATTCAGGAATTAATTGTCATCTGTGTTCAGAGGACTGGTTAGGGTGGCATTACTGTGAGGAAAATTAGCAAACTACCAAACCATGCTACCATGCTGCTTATCAAACAAATCTCAACTAAGAAAAAAAAAGAAAAAAACCACACCAGCACTATAGACCTACAAGTAAAACGCAAATCATGTAAAACCTGAGAGAGGTGATTGGTTCTTATGGATATCTGTGCTGTAGTAGACAGATGTCAATGGTGACCAAATTTGTCCCAGTGACTAGGAGGGATAAGTTGTCTGTTGTTGTTTTTTGTTTGTTTGGTAATTTTTACAACCACCTCTCTCTTACTCATGAAAGTCACAAAGATAAATGCCAGTAATTCACAACATAGCCCTGGTTAGTGGAACTTAGTTTCTGCAAG